>JASANU010000668.1:0-20986 GCA_030849675.1 Trypanosoma platydactyli | reverse complement strand
CGATAGTGCCATTTGATAGCCCCATCCACACCTGCAGGTCTTTGCTTTGTGTCGGGACAGTGAGTAGAGACCAAATGCGTATGATATGGGTCGGTCGTGGTGCACCAGCAAAGCAATGAACAAGCTCTGCCGTGGCGATTCCACGCACCTCGACTCCAGAATCTGCCTTTGCGAGCCAAACATGATCTGGTGTTACTGTCATTGCCACAACTGCCGACGAGACGGACAGCACTCTTCCCTGTGGCAGGAGAGTAACCTCGGTAGCGCCGGGCGTCACCATCATCGTCACACTGTCCAACTGGTTTTTTTTGTGTTGTAGTGCTGCAGTGCCCAATATCTATCAGTCAGCTGCGGTTTAAATATATTTAAACCTTTCCCTAATTCTCCCTATCAAGAAGATAGAAGACAAAAGGAGAAGGAACAAGCGACTAAACGCAAGAGGTGACTCTTCGATTTGTGGTTTCGACACGATAAAGGAGAGATGAAGAACCACGTATCACCAATGCTTGCGGACAGTGAGACACACGTGAAGTAAACATTTCTTTCCCCCCCTTTTTTTTTTTTGCTCTTCCTTTCTTTTCCACTTTTGTGCGCAACTACACCCTTGGTATCAACCTCCATACAGACTACATACGTCGCGATTGCTGAGGATTCATTCCACTCCCTGGTACTGCACGGCCTTCTGCCGCCGCCGTGTGTACTTCATCCCACTGAGTGGAATCCCGAGTGGTGCGCTCTTTACCCACGACAACCAACACACGCAAGGGATCCACCACAATCAGTCCCACGCGACCACGTCGGCACAGCTCCGGGGCAATGAAGTAGCGGGTTCCGGAAAAGGAGGTTGAAACACCCGCATCAGATGATCTTTTCTGACCAGGAATGCTGTATGAAACAAAGTTGTCAAGAAGACCGGGCATATGCAGAACAGACTGCAGGATCTGCTCTGCCTCGTAGCGACAGATATCAAGTAGTACACCGTCAAAATGACGCAACATAAGGTGTTGGGACCTGCATGTATCAGTTCCAGAATTCCCAGGAGGTGGCCGTCGTTTGGCACGACCAAGTGTCTGCTGTAAAGCAAACAAAAACAACTCATCATGCTGATCTGTGAGGTCTTCAACTCCCACGCGGGACCCAGTGAAGTCGTTATGATTGATGTTGTCACATAGTGCCAGGTACTCACCTGGGGCGTGAATGGCAGAAGTGTCATTGCTCCCAAAACTCTCACCACCATCAGTGGCAAAGGCACTCCCACTGTATCCTAGTAACACCGGCCGCAGGATACGTATCCTCGAGAGGGGTATGAATTCCCCATTGTTCTGCTCATAAATTTCCTCACTGCTACTACAGTCGCGATTGTTATCACCCACATTGAAAAAACTCAGGGGACGAGTAAAGACACCCTCGGTCCGGCCATTTTTCTCTCGGTCTCGGAAGTGCCATTCACGGCGTGTGTCCATCACATATAACTTATGCACCAGTTTCATCAGCTCGTAATGGCTGAAGGACGGCATGACGATCAACTCGGTGGATAGTGGCCCCCCATCGCGGCGCGAATTCACCATATCGCACCGAAGGTACTGTAATTGGCGTTTCCATATGCTATCCCGCGTATGGAGCTGCACCCAGAGTAAAAAACATGTACTGCTCAACGATTCGAGCTCGCGAAAACCAAGGAAGGATGAGATGACATCCCACACATCAAGTGGAATAATTTGCAACATGATGGGAGCACCATTTCTCTGCGGCCTCCCTTCACCCAGAACCTCTGTACCAGGTGGTGAGGGTAACGTTGAGCGGGAAGTGCAGCGCTCCTTGCTCTCTTGCCGGCCAGGTCTATGCACTGCAGGCAGGCCCATACGTGCTTTCTCTGCCCACGTCACGCTAAACTCCCTCGTGATTTGATCATTCTGCAGATGCTTTAGATTGCCCATGCTATGAGCTTCAGCCCGCTAGAGCTGCAGACTACAACGCGTTAAATGACTATATCACTTCTGTATGTGCCAATAACACCCCCCCCTCCTCCTCCTCGAAACCCTATACACTCACACAGTGTTGTGGAACAACACCAAATGCAAAGAAGAGGCAAGATAAGGGAGACGAAATCCCGGAGGAAAACGAAGAGTAGAACTTCCTTTACTTTCGTGTACCGTCACCCCCCCCAAAAAAAAAAAAAAAAAAACAGGAGATGAAATACATCTCTCAAGCCATCATTTTTCTTTGTTGCTCCTGGCGTCCGCATGTGTGCACGTATGTTAACAAAATGTGTGTGAATCCTCCATATCCAACAACTTGTTCCTCTCCCAGTAATTCTTCCTTGCCAACCAGTAAACAACTTTCCACATGCAACAAGTAGCAAGAGACTCTTCCCGACATCTCATTTTTTCCATTTCATACGGCTCCCCCGATTTCAGATGGAATGTGAAGGTTGGAAAAATACAAAAGAGGAGAAGGATGGAAATAAAAAAAAAATCCAGAAAAGGAAGAGAAAAACACATGGGTGGAGGTTCTGATGTTATATGCGGTAGAATCCAGGAATGCCTGTCGGTGAGTCTTTCGGCGCCAGCTGCCGGCGCTTTAGCGTAGCAGTTGGACGGTACCGATTCGCAATGTGATGCCACTTGTACCAAAGTTGCCTATATACACGAGGACGGAAGACGCTGTTGATCTCAGTAGAGTGCAGACCAGCAGAGAAGGGCACGGGAACAGAGCGCTCTGCCGCGATATTTCGCTCCATCTCCTCTTCTAGCAGCATTTGTAGTTGATCTGGTAATTGTTTCTGATCGTCACGCGGTTGAAGAGCCGCAAGGGTATAGGCAACGTCTTGCCTCTTTCGCGCCAGTTCACTGTCGTGTGGCTGTCCTTTGTACACATCAGCCTCCCATTTATCCTCATAGCCCTGGACACCACGTTCCGCAGCAATGCGGATGAGAGTGCTGGCTTCACGAGGACGCATGTTACGAATGAGACAGTCATGGTAGAACTTCACCATGGTTGGGTGCATCCGCCGATCCTCATGCAGCATCCTGTGGAGCAGCCGACTGGCCAGCTCCCACCTGTTAAAACCTGGAATCACTGTTGTTATCAGCGCAGAGTTATGCATCGTGTCAGTTGAGTCAAAACCGTTTGCCTCACATGCTTCCAATGCCTCAAGAGCCACACGCCAATGCTGTAATCTTTCCAGTCGATGATTAATTTTAAAATCGTAATTCCACCCGTGGTCAGCGTTCGCCATGCCGTTCACAATGTAGTAGTAGGTCGCTCCGTTTGGCTGAACCTTATCTTCCTGCATCGCACGCACTACCCGCACAATTTCCAACGCCCGGCCCCATAGAGACTGCGAGAAAAGCACCGTGTTGTAGTGCTCCCGCGTGAGCCGATAACCAACCATGCGGCCCTTCGATGCAAACAACATCGTCTTCTGCCACGAGGTTGTCCTAGACATGCGTTGGAGAACACGGAGAAACTCCGTCGGATCACGACGCAGGGGGTCAGTCATTGGCGGCGCAAAAACAACGACAACTCCACACACACACACACACAAAGAGCCCTACTTTTTTCGCTCCACACCTTTCCTTCTCAGCTGCTGCCCTTCAGATGGGGGAGGAGGCTTTACTGTTTTCCAAACTTCCTCCTCCCGCTTCATGACAGAAAGGGGCGGTAAAAAACAAAACGAGAAAAAAAAGGTCATGGAAACCACAAAAAAAAAGAGTGGGAGGAAGAGAAAAAGAGAAAAACGAAAAAAAAAATCATGCAAGCTGCAGCTGACAAACGCGAAGGCAGATGAAGAAACGAGAGCAGAATCGCCCAGCCCACCAAACAACCTTCTCACTGCACCTCTGCTTTTCAGAGCTTTGAAAGCAAATATCCTGGAACAGGGCCAAGCAAACACCACAACAGGAGGGGTTGCGGATCCGCAAAGAAGGTCTTCCCGTCCCGGTGGCGCTGCTTCCATGAAGCAAAAATAGCATCCGCTGCTGCGGAGCGGTACGCGTGCTTGAGCGGTGTACTCATCACATGCTGCTGAAAATCCCGACTGGGGCTACTAAATAGGGACGATGAGAGTGTCGTCTGCATCACGTAGAAAATCTTATCCCGGTTCTTCTGTTTCATCTCTGGGAGAAGTGGAATGAAAAGTGCGTGGCGTGCAAGCTCTTCGCACTTTGGGCACTCAGGAAGAGAGACAACCTCACGCAATGTTAAGGAAGAGGGGCGCTTGCGTGCCAGATCTGCACGGTCATTTCCACCTTTGCTGCCCCACGTACATGCCATTGCTGCAGCGGCATCGAATCCCTTCTTGCGCAATGCTTGTGCAGCCAGAGTAGGCGAGCGTACACGGAGAATCAGACCATCGGAGAATCCGAGAACGCAGCGCCATGGCGTGTCGGGCTCTCCAGCCGACACGATCTCTACATCGTTGCGCATGCGAGAGATAAATTCCCAAAGGGAAAAGCACTCCAGCTCAATGCGACGCTGCATGTCGAGAACGCTTTTCATCATCCACTTAATAACCCCCTTATGGGGCCTTGAAAAAGAAACACGGCCATCCGTGCTCTCGCGCTGAACAGCTTCTGCGTTGCTAGATCCCCCAGCACTCTCTGTTTCGAGCTTATTATGTGTTGATCCGACGCTTTCTGAGACCAAAGCATAAGTACTTCGTACCGCGTTTGCTCTTGGTGCCATGAGAAGCTGGAAGATACGGTCTGAAGCCACCACACTGGTGTCTGCAGCATCATCATCTGCGCCAACTTTCAACTTTGCCTCGCTACGCACTCGCGCTAGCGAACACCACCACTGCATCCCACGCAACGCTACCTGAAAGCTCATTCCATCGGAAATCATCAAATGAGCAACATGCTGCGCCAACGCCACCCAGTGTCGCTGCGCCTCCGCGGGAGGACGCTTCTCTAAATTCACTTGAATTCCACGCGCCAAAAGCGGATCTTCGGCAAATGCCACAGCACCACCAAATTCCCCTGGAGCGTCCATGCAGGTGATGTGTATGTCGGCATGAAGCGGGGCTAACCCAGATCCAGGGCCGCAATAACTGAGAGAGGCCGCTGTGATAGGATGCAACTCCAGCGTCATGGCAGAGAGTTCGGTGCGCGCGAAGCTCACAACGGTGTCGGCATTAACAGCAAATCGCCCACCAATTCCAATAAGCAAAAGGAGCGCACAACAGCAACCATGACGGGCAATAGACTTTTTGGTTATTCCGATCGCACCTAGATTAGATGCCTTCCTTTTGAGGTCTTCCTCATCTATGCGCATCGTCACAAAATCCACGTCGTATCCCACCACACGCAGTTGACGGAGGTCGAACAGCTCTAACAGTTGGAAGTGTGAGGGCAGTAGCAACCCTGGAAGAAAGACAATCCCCCCTTGAGGCATACATATATGCTCCAGCACTGATTCAACCATACCCACCGTGGAGCCACTCACAAGAGGTATTTTGGCGTGGGGATACACGGTTTGAACAAGCTGTTCATCCACAGGCATTTTATTGTTTTTCGAATCTTCCATTTTTTCCACATTCGTGTTTTTATTGCGCACTGAAGACGTTAAAATGGAGGTATAAGCCGAAACAGCGTTGTGCAACCGTTGCGGCCACACTATTCCAGCACCCTCTGCAGCACTGCAGCAAGTGAGAAGGTTAGAATGCGCGCGTACTCGTGGGTAACAATAAAGCCATGGTGCTCTCTGGTGCCGTGGCACAACCTCTGCATCTCCGGTGGCGGTGCTTCTAGACCTCGGGCCAGCATGAACTCTCTGTGCTGTCGGGTCCTCTTCTTGAAGAGCCATATGTGTATATCCCTGAGGTGTGTTGGAAACAACAATGAAAAAAGAACCACTACCAGATGATTGTATAGAAAAAAGATGTATTATTTAGAAAGTTGCAGTGGGGCAAGTGAAGGGAAAACAGAAATGAGTACTGCGAGTGAACACAAGATAGGACGAAAGAGTCGGCAGTAACACATTGTCCTTCCCTCGCAAGTGAGAAGTGCAACAAACTGAACGGCTGCACAACCTTCAGAGGAAAGATAATTAAGCAAAAGAAGCAGCTTTCTGCCGGCGTATATATATACGTATATATTCATATGTACATCATCATCGTCATCATCGCCATATTAACAACAATACGAAAAACAACAACAACCCATCTACACCTTCCTTGGCTCCGGGCAATGTAATCGCAGGCACATACACACACACACACACACATCTACATAGACACTCCCAAAGAGGTTCCTGCAACTTCTCCCTCCAAAATTGGAGACACGTCCACCCCATGAGTGCCGGCGCGCTCCGTCTCCGCTTTTATACGCTGAGAGAGTTGCCGGTTTGCTTGCCGGTAATAGTTCAGCTCGTTCTGCCGCACCTTTTCCCGAGCGATGTTCTCCTCCTCAATGGCACTCAGAATCTGCTCTTGCCGCACCTCTACTCTCTTCAGCTGCAGAAGTAGTTTTGATCGCTCTTCCGCAAGTTCTTTGATGCGACAGCTGAAATGATGCATATTTTCCATCGACTGTGATCTCTTTTTTGATGCAAAGCACGTGACCTGCTCGACAAGGGAGTGATGCGCGGCTAGTGTCTGGTACAGCTCATCGCGAACGCGCAAGAGCAAAATACCCCGTGCCGGCTCCTCTAGAGTTATCTGCCTAATGAGCTCGTCAAACACATCAGCGTATATTTCGCGTCTTATAGGGCAAATGCCAGTGTCACGAGCGCGGCGTTGTCGCAGGCGTTGAATCAGCCGCTCATGCAGCTCAGCTACCTCGTCACGCGAAGAGGATTCCGAAGAGACAAACTGCGCAAACGTTTCCCCTGTATCCTTCTTCACGGTAATTTTCGGCGGAAGCATGGTATGCAAAAGACACTCCACATCCGATACCTTTGTCATTAGCGCAGGAAGAACAGCAGCACCTGGGCAGGCTATAGACCCCTTGGCGACCCACTTCTCTAACGGTTTGACCTTCACAGCGAGCTTTGATGAGGTAGTGTCTGAAAACGTGTGCGTACCCGACACCGAGTTGAGCTGCTCTACACAGGGGCTAACCTCCGTGAGCGACTGCGTAATCTGATGTGCGCTCAATAATGACCCAGCCATTGATTGTGTACATTTCTTCATTGACGCGCCGTTCAATGTCAACTGGCCAACCGTGGCTGGGGCAAATGTCGGTGCCACACCTTCATCACCAGCGTCCGATGCATCATGGACAGCATGCAGCTTTGCATCCGAAAGCCACGAAGCGAGATTAGGAGCGACACGTCTCGACAACTCCGCGCTGTTTTCAGTGTTGTTGTTTCTGCCGGCGCTAGGAATGGAATGTCCCTGCAGCTTCAACAGAGAGTCCATTACTCTCCCCCCACCCCCCCTCCCTTTCCCCTTTCCGATCTTCTCTTCCTACACCTATAAATGCCCCTTTCGTCTAATAAAAAAGAGTTGCTTCGGGGGAAACGGTGCCCTCCTTCAGTAACAAGAAAAAAAGGAGGAGGAAGAGTGTACACAAAAGACGAGTAAAAAAACAAAAAAAAAGGTAGAAGAATGCATCACACATCGAGAAGGTGTAGTAGGAACTGCCAATGGGGAACACAAGGGTGAACATGAAAACAATCCTGTGCCATAAAAAAAAAAAAAGAAGTGCCTACGTCACTCCCCCACTTTTGTACATATTCTGAGCAACCCTAGCACGGCTAGAGTTCTGTACATGCATACTTGATCTCCTCCTTCACATTCCTTTGAACACCACGACGGATTGCAACTCATGATGCAGCCGGTACCGTGTGAAGCATCCCGTAATGCACTGACGGATCCACCTTCTGCTTTTTTTCCCATTTTTTCCACTTTTCCAGTAGACGATCAACCGTTCTAGGTCCAAATACTTCAGAGACCCATGCATCCTTAGCCTCATTTCCAAGTTGAGCAGGTTCACGGAGGGTCATCCCAACGGTTAGAAGAGTATCAACGGCAAGCTGGTTGCCACAGTGCAGCGCGTACTCGATCACTGGTACATCTATCTCCTTCAACGGGTCTGCATGTACCGTAACCACGTGACAATGCACCATCAGGTAGTGCACAACATGCACATTGTTGGAACGCATGTTAAATAAGAGCGTGTAAAGCGTTTCTGGAGTCAAATACGTTCGTGGTGCCATTGACAGCGCATCAAACATAACCCTAACTTGCTCCTCGTCCTGAAGCCACACCTCCGCACACTCAAACTTCCCATTTTCGCTTGATTTAGCCTTAAATGATAAGCTCTTTGAAGAAATTAAGTGCCCGGACATTATTGACATGGAGTTTTCTCTAATGAGCACCGGTGAGGGAGGTACACGTGCACCACAATGTTTTAGCGCGCGGGCTGGGGAGCACAATTGCTGAAGTACATGAACGTACGCTTTGCGGCGCTCCTGCATTTTGTTCAGCAACAGCAGTGTGCGAGCTTTTGCCAAGGTGGTTTCATCAAAGTGCTCATCATTGCAGCGATAGTAGAGTTCGTTCCAAAACGTGTCAATAAAGAACTCGAGATATTGATTATTCACGGGGTCTCGATCAAGAACCCACGCCCGAAGAAGCTCGCCGAATGGACAGCGGTCGTGTGGCCCCAGCAAAGTGAAGAGCGGAGACATGGACAAAAGAAGATGCACGGCACAGAGACTCTTGAAACGTAGAAGACACAGATAAAGAAGACGAAAGTAACCCGACTGCGCCAGCTCCATTGGGGTGCGGACCTTTTCAGCCTTTTTGCGCAAGAGATACTGCAAAAGCTCGTGGTGCGCATCGGGGATACCAAATGACGCAGGTCCGCGCGGTCGTACCGTCAACGACTTTTTTTTCTTCACTGTTTTAGTGTACACTGGACGCTTCATCTGCGTAGTGAAGAGTACTAGTATTAACATGACAAGGTCACTTTGGTACAGCTTCTGCGGAATCGATGTGGTTGACGATGATGCTTGACCCGTAGGGGACTCCGTCGGGCTGAGAGAGAAGTTCAACACCACAACAGGATCTTTCCGTCGCCCCTTATCCTCCACACGCTGCAGCAGCGCACGCCCGATAGACTCTATCAAAGTAAACGGCGACGGCGCCTCGCCCCTTTTTTCACGCAGTTGGCGAGAGCGAATCTCCAACACAACTGCAAGCAGAAAAGGGGATGGAACAAACTTAGAATCCTCACTCCCTTCCTCTGCAGATTCACCTGAGGCACGCCGCATGAATTCAGCTGCCACCGCAGCGTTGTCAAAGATGTCTTTCCTTCCACCGGTCCCTTCGCTGTTGTCATCATCATCATCATCATCATCATCAAAAACAGAGCTCCCTCCAGCACCATAATCGCTCATTCTATTTTTTGCACTACCACCATCGTCACCACCACTACTGGCGGCCCACGCAGTGAGCACCTCATCGGGTAACTCCATGAGCAACCATAGTAAGAGACGAATCCCTACCACCGAACGCAAATGTCGTAGGGAAATCAGCTTTGATGGCACAATGTTCACTTTAAGCAGCGCTTCTATAGTCTCCACAGACCTCTTTTCTCCAATAAACGCCACTTCATCCTTATCATAAATATGCAACCAATCTGGCGTCGTGATATTGATCTGCAGCCGCGGATACACAGTGATAGGATGGTTGATGTATCCCGACGCGAGAAAGAGATTGAAATCAATTTTTGAAACAGGGAGCTCATACGGCAACCGTGTCTTTGCAGTCGCATATAACGAAAGCATCATGCGATGAATAGTAGAAAAAAGAGGCAGCGCGGCCTGCAGATCCATACATAACCACTTCTCGATACATACAAAGGATACGGCCTCTGGCTGCAAGAGACAGCAGCGCAATGCGGTGGGACTCTGCAACGCGGCGAGCATCATTCCATCAATACAGATGACAGAGCTCATGTCCAGCTGTGCAGCAGTCGGTACAAGACCATTATCATCATCATCATTCTCTTCCTGTGTCTTTTCTTGGGGATCGTCATCCCCCTCTTCCTCTTCCTCCTCTTCCTCTTCCTCTTCTTCTTCCTCTGCCTCCACCGCTTTCTTCGTGGTGCTAGAGTCACGCTTGCGCTGGGGCGGTATGTTATCAAGGAGGTACCACCTTTTTCCATTTGCTGCGCGAACAAGAAAGAAGAGACGGTTTGCTTCAGGAAAGCGCAGCACGATCAGCGGTAACTGCTTCTGGGGTATGGATAGCAACGAGTGACTCGCCAACGAACCCATGTACCACTCTTCTTCCACAGATGCCAAAGCCCCGGTTTCAGTAAGAGCGGTATTCCGCCTGGTGTCCGCGTGGCTTCTAGCAAGCAATTCGTCCCCTTCCTCTCCCGAGAGGCTCTCGCGGCTAGATGTCTTGGCTGCAGTTTCGTTGTTCTTATTGTTACTGCTCACATCTTCCAACGGCGGTGCTGCTGCGTATCCGTACATCATTTGCAATGTGCGTTCCCAATAAAACACATCATCGTTGAGCAAGTAGGGAAGCCACGGGGGACAATATTGATTCCTCTGCCGTGTGCGCCTCACACTGTCACTCCCCTCTTTTTCTTCTTCTTCTTCTTCTTCTTCTTCTTCTCTGTCTTCCTCTTCCTCCTCCCCTCCAAAATCCACTATCCGTCTCTTCTTGGATGTTGGAACACGCGCAGCGGCAGAGAGCCTGACGCTCACGGTAATCTTCTCCGGTCCCTGACCAGGAAGCAGGAGGTGAATCTCCTCCACAATAGGCTTGCAGGGAGGCAAGCCCTCATCTACGTCATTTTTTTCCCCCTTTTTCTTTGCATGCAGTCTTTTGCTGTCAAAATCCTCTTCCTCCTCCTCCTCCTCCTCCTCATCATCATCATCATTGCCAGGATCGGTTTTTTTTTTGCCACCCCTCACGGTACCGCTTTCTTTGTGCACCACTTCCTCCTCTTCTTCCTCCTCCCCACTCCACTCCTCATCGTTCTGGGGCCTTGTTTGTTGCCTCGACATCTTCTGTCCCTTTCTTATGCCACTACTGAAAAATTTTGGCAGTGCAGTGCAGCCGAAGAACGGAGCAAACTTCAAAGGGTAAACAAAAAGGAAAGGGACGACGGGTGTAATGAGGGAACAACAACAACAACACACACACACACACACAGTCTAAGCAGTGAACAAGGAGGATCAACAAAAAACAACAGCAGACAGTTCTAACCACTTACATCTCTGATGCGCACGGAATAGGTCCACCTCTTCTTTTGTCGTTGTTGTACTTTCCCACTTTTGCCGTGCAAGACGCATCGTAGACGGAATCTTCATTAGAGCTGCACCATTATATATATATATATATATATATATATATATATATATATATCCATCAAGGGGAATAAGCGTCAGAAGCCCCTCTTCTCTCCCCCCCCCCAAAAAAAAAAATGCTACGTATCAATTGCACTCCATCAGAGCAATCTTTCAGGCGTGAGCGGACACAGCAACCTCACACCTCGACAAAAAGGGCCTCCATCGCAATCAGGGTGCAGCACAATATACCATACTTCATAATTATATGTAACTGCTGGTCCTGCACGTAATCCTTCCCCGTGATTTCCATCGTGTAGACGATGTGCTTCGTTCCAACAACCACTACGTTGTATGCTAGGAGAATCAACATCGCGGTTCCAAGGGGGGAGTATAACAGCGTGCTAAGTGACGCACATGACGAAATATGCGTTGAATGGGAAGCAAGATTTGACACCAGCTGTGAAACAGCACGCCTGTCACAGTGAAGAGCCGAAATGCTGCTGCAGGAGCCATTACGGATATGCTTCAAAGCAAAGGCAGGCCTCAGTGCCGTACTTCTCCCGATAAGAGCATGACGAGCGAGCATTCTTCGTGTTGGTATTTTTTTTTCCGTTTCCCTTTTCTTCTTTCCTGAATGTCTGTGCGTTTGCGTATTAATACTTCCCTTTACTTCTTTTGACAGCACACGCAGATATCTATATATATATATATATATAGAGAGAGAGAGAGAGAGAGAAAAAGAGAATCCTAACACGGTGCTTTGCTGCCCAGCGAAACACACATGTAACACCTCCAAACCCGGCCACACAGACTGAGACTGTGGTGGGTGCGCACGTCGCGTGCATCCACATTCTTTTGGTGCTTGTGCGAATGAACATTGGAGAGATCCAGCTGTGGAATTTTCTGCGGGGAAACCGTTTTTTTCCTTCCTCCTCCTTCCCTCCCCCCTCCCCTTATCTTTTGTTTTTTTTTTTTTTTCTCAGGGGAAGAGATTTTTTTTCCTTTTTTCATATTTTTTTCTTCGTGTTTTCCCGGAGGTTTCGTCGAGGAAATGCGTGTAAATTAAGTTTGGTGTATTCGTGCTGATCAAACGAAAAAAAAGAGACACACACACACAAAAAAAACAAACAAACAAACAAACAAAAAAAAGAGAGACAAAGATCAATAACAGCAGTAGTAAAAAAAAAAAAAAAAAGGGAAAACAGGAAGGAAGAAAGGACGAATAGACAGAAAGGTATGACAATAACAAGAAAATAAACAAATGGTGAAAAGACACTCATACACAGGCAGAGAGACAGACGTGGGGGAAAAGAGAAAAGGACACACACACACACTCTCTCTCTCTCTCTAGGAAAGGCACAAAAGAAGGGTGTGCATATGAGTCTCTGTGTGCACGCATGCATACATGCGTGAATGAGTGAGTGGGAAATGACAACCCAGAGCGACGAGGTGCGTTCGTGTGCGCGCCAGCCGAGAACGCAGGAGCGGGGTATTGACTGGAAGAAGGGAGGGGGGCGCGGAAAATGCACACACACACACACGCCATCCCTCAATTCCCCTCCCCTCCTTATGCACCAATCCCTTCACGCCATAGCTTCTTCTGCTACACCCCACTCTGTCGTGCGGCGTCTTCATTTCTTTCTACCGCGTTCTTTTCCTGTTTTTTTTTTGTTGTTTCTTGCTGAAGAAAACGTACAACCTTCATGTTACAATTCCATTCTGTGTGGCAGACCTTCTCTCCACGCCCGTCATTTCTTTTTTTTTTTTTTCCTTTGCCCCAGAGACCACGTCACACACACACACACACACACGCATATAGAGACACTCGTACATGCATACATATAGAAAACAAACCGAAGCGAATAGCAAGAAGGTAATCCGTTTCTCTTTTTTTTTCCCCTTTTGGCATGCCACTCGTTGCATATATAAATATATACTACCAGTTGCCGGGGTTCTTTCCAGGAGAAGCAGGAAGTAGACAGAGTGACCATTGAAAACAGTGAACAACGAGAAAGCAAAACTGAGCCCCACCACCCCCTTTCAGCCCGAAACAGGCGGCAGACGAACGGCGAGAATAAAGACGCAGCCGCCTCTCTCCCTTTTTGTTTTTCCCTGCAATTGTCTGGCTGTGTACCCGCACCCACTCCTTTCTCTTTCGATGCGTGTATATATATATATATATATATATATATATATATGCATTTGTGGCACTGCAAATGCAGCTGTCGCGAGGGGGATATTTTGATGATTGTCACCATTCCCTTCTTCACACCTCCCTGAGGCCACGGCGAATGGCCATTTGGGGTAAGGGCCACGCACGTACACACGAAGAGGAAAGAGCGAAAAAACGAAAACAGCAGCAAAAACAACAACAGCAAAAATTACGAAAAAAAAAGGAGGCAAAAGCAAATTTAAACACGACAAAGCAAAAGCGCATTAAGAACGAAAAGAAAAAAAAAAGATTTCTTTAGTCTTTCTCGGCCTTTGTTCCACGAAAAGCAACAGTGTGGGCAGATGCTGTATATATACATATACACGCAAGCAAGCGGTGGGGGGGGGGAAGTGAACGGCGAAAGAGAAAGCGAGTAGGTGTAAGTGAGTGTGTGCGTGTCAGTGAGTGTCTAAAGGACAAATAAAGTGCGTGTGAGAGAAAAAAAAAGAACAGCAAAATACACCACCATCTTTATTGCCTTTCGGCAATAAAGATGAAGCGCAGGGCAAGTCTTGCTTTATTGCCACAACGACTAGCGGTTACTCCCCAGACACACTCTTCATCCTCTTCTACATCGATGCAGTGCATCAAATACAATATATATGAGTATAAACGTCACTTTTCTTTTCCCTTCCCGCAGTCCCGAATACTCGTTGCATTCCACCCCAGTTCTTCGTGTGTATGTGGATGGTGGGAAGGGGCGGCGAGGGAGGAGACAAATGAAAAAAAAAAAGCAACAACAAATGAAACGACAGACACGAGGAAAATTACCTCGTGGTTTTTTTCTCCACTGACGTCTCGTTTCAGCGTAATCCTCGCACCCCCCTCCCCTCCCTCTCTCCCCCCCTTCCGCTTCACACACCTCGGCGTCGCTGCCAGTCCCTATCAGCTGTTCTGTCACGGTACGTCTAACTCCACCCCCACTCTTCATCGCTGAGTAACTCTATGTCTCTCCCCCAACGCCGCCGCGCCACACCCCACGCTGGAGGCGAGGGGGAGGAGGTTCAGACGGTGTATCATCTCTGCGCGTGTGCACCGCAATGTGATATGGCTGCAGTGGCTGGGTGTGGGAGATCTCATTCACACCACTCCGCCACCCCTCCCCAAGAAACGCGAACACACGCAGCCCCGGGTACACAGCCAAATACCGAGAGGAGAAGGCAGAAAAAAATGGGAAAAGAAAAAAAAAAGAAGGAATCGACAAACCCCCCTCCCCCCCCAAAGGGGACAACAACAACAACAGAAAACAACAACAGAAAACAACAACAGAAAACAACTAAAAAAAAAAAAAGCCGAAATGGTACACCAAAAAAAAAACGTATGAGCGCAGACAGAAAAAAAAAATGACAAACCAAAAAAAAAAAAAAAACAAAAACACAAATTTCTTTTATGAGAAACGGATCCACGCAGAGTGTGTTTAGCTCTATTCCTTCCAGCGTCTACCGAATTCACCGCTGCTTCTCCACATAGCCCCTCTCACTCTCCTTTCTTGTTGCGCTGTCGTCATAGACACACACGCACAGATTCTCTTTTTCTCTTTTCCTCCTCGCTCGCGTCCTTTTCTGGTCTCTTGTCCTTTCTCCCTTCATTCCAGCATTTTGCACCTCTTCAAGCTACTTTGGCATCCTCTTCATTACGATTAACTCCCTTGCACAAATCACTGCTTGTCTCGTCTTAAAAAAAAAAAGTTCTTTTTGATGATCCTGGTGGGTGGAGGGATAGTGATAGAGGGAATAATGAAAAGGTGTCTGCTGCATTTCACCTTGTCATTACCCTACGCTTCCCTGTACTCATCTCCTTACCCAGAAGCACGTTACATACATCATACACGCACACAAACATACACACAACGAGAGCAATAGAAACAAACACACACAAAGGGGGCGAGAGAGAGTGCGAGAGAACGAAAATACACCCTTGGTATTTCCTTTCTCTACACCCGCTCTCCAGTTCCATATCCACCAATTCCCTCCACTCAAAATATATACTCTTTTCTCCTCCGTTGTGATTTCCCAGTTTTTCTCGCTTATTAGATGTATAGATATAATTTACGTTTCCTGATATTCAGAGGGAGACTGTAGGGAAAGAAATAAAGGAGGATTGGGAGGGTGGGGTGAATAATGTAGTTTATGTTCTTCCCCACCCTCCTTTATTTTTTTGCCCTACACTCTCCATCTCATTTTACATGTGCACGTAGCCGGTCCCACACGGAGACGCACAGGGAAAAGAAAAAAAAAGCTTCTCCCCCCACCCCTCCTCGCACACACTTTCCACCTTCTCCACATATTGCCCCTCCTCTTGTTTTTCCTTCATTTCCTTCTCCCTCTACCTGTTGATACCTCACCGCTAGAGGGGCAAATGAAGTACGGGGTTGAAAAGTGAGGTGTGCCAGGTGTTTTCTACCAGAGTCTCTTTTTCATTAGCGTCCTCTCTAGCTTTTCTTTTGCTCATCCTTCCATTCATATATATATATATATATATATGTATATAAGCTAATCCATTATTAGACTGAGTGTGTTTTTTTTCTTCGTTTAGCTTTCTGAATCTATCCTCGTTGCTGTTAATTTCTTGAGTGCTTATATATATATATATATATATATATGTGTGTGTGTGTACTTTTTTTTCCCTTTTCCTTATGTGTTTGTGCGCAGACGTTTCCAAAGAAATCATCGGAAAAACGTCTTCCCTCCCTCTTTATTATTATTATTATTATTCAGGATGTGGGTTGTGTTGGTTTCTGATAGAACAAAGAGGAGCCACCACCAAAACAACAGCGCAACAGCTGAACATCAGTAGCGCCGGCGGAATGGAAATCCAGATCACGGTGCACTGCTAAAAACAACAACAACACACGGAAAAACTCGATGAAAACAAAAAGTATAGAAAAAACCAAAAAAAGGGGGGAAATAAATAGGGGGGAAGGGGAGGAGAAGGCGTATAGTGAATCTCCTTTACTGCACCACGACAAAAAGAAAGTGATCTTGTTTACATGGGAAAAGCAGGAAACACAGAGAGAAGGGCCCATCAGGGAATAGAAAAAGCGAAGGAGAGTTTTAGCGTGCATGGCTGCAGGCGGTGGAGCACCACCACTGCGTTGTTCTGCTCTCCTCGTTTCCTTCCGTTCACCCCATCAAGTGATGATGGGGTGACTTCGTTCATCAGCCCGCACCTCCCCTTCTTCAGCTCGCTTCTTTCCCCCCACTCCCCCCGCACACCCACACCCGCGGTACCCACAACCAGTGCACGATGCTGGCAGGGGAGAGAAAAGGAAGAAAAAGGAGATGGTGGGCCGATGAACATCTCATTCCTCGCCCCCCCCCCCCAAAAAAAAAAAACCACCACTCTCGCATCACCAATGTTCCTCCACCTTTGCACCTCTACGACTACCTCTCTAAAGCGTGTTCGGAAGGAACAACAAGGACACCTGACACCGCTGCAACAACAAAAGTTAATGTGCGTACAAGGGGTGTGTACACATACATACATACATACCGTGTGTGCGGAAATGGAAGAAAAGAAAAGGAAAGAAGAAGAAAAAGAGGAACAAAGAAGAATATATATATATATATATATATATATATATATATATATATATACGTCTACGTACGTGCGCATGTGATGTATAAGAAGCGAAAGGAAATGCACGCATGCACAAACAATAGGGACAAGAAAAAAAAAAACCCGCAAGTACACACATGCACTCACGAGCATGCAGGCACAGAGAGATGATACCCTTCTTCTTCCTCCTGCCAGTACGTGGATGTTTTTCTTCTAACAGTTTGTGCTGCCTCTACGTCCATTGCAGTTTCAGGTGTTCGCTTCCTCTTCGTTCTTTCACCCTTGTCTCGCTCTCCCCCATTCTCCCTCTTTCTCTCTCTCTCTCTATATATATATATATATATACATATATATATATATATATGTATATATATATATATATATATCATTTCTTTCCACTTGCTCGGTCCTTCCCTTCATCGAGACTCCACAGGAGAGAAACCTCCCTTTTTTCCCCTTTACTCATTATGCTACTCTGTTCATCAACCACAGTTTTTGGTTGTTCTCTCCCCCCCCACTTTTTTTTTTTTTCAAAAATACAAAAAAATTCTTCTTTTACTTTTTTTTTTTACTTTTTTTCTTTTGTTTTGTTTTGTCTTGTCTTTTTTTTTTTTTTTGCTTCAGCTCTCTCGGTGATGCCAGTGGTCATGTGTGTGTGTGTGTGCATATACATATCGCATATATTTATTTATATATAAATATATAAATATTTCTCTTTGTTCCGGAGGGGGCATCGTACATCGCCAAACAAAAAGAAAACCAAAGCAATAACTCGAGGGAGTTTTGCGTGCGTGCACTGCGGGAGCCACCGTCACCATCACCCTCTCCCTCTTCATCCTCAGCAAGAAAATAGAAAATGAGGAAAAGAAAAAAAAAATTTTTTTTTTGGTGCTACTCATCTTCATCGTAATCGCGTCCATCCTTTCGGTGATGCGGGTAACCGCCTTTTCCGCCTGGGATAGGTCCGCTGGCGGACAGGTTGAAGACAATGTCATCAGGGGCCTTCACCAATTCGCGTCGGGCTAGGCGCTGCACAATAGGTGCACCGTACATATACGTACTGATAGGCACAAGAAACTTTTGAATGTTGTCGATCAGGCTCCAGAATTGCTCTATATCCGCTGCGTCAAGCACACGCTGCACAACGTAGTTTGCAAAGGGGTTCTGCATCATGAGGCACAGCATGCTTGGAGCCTCTACGCCTGCAGAGCACAGTTCCACCACCAATCCACCAGCATTCTCCTTTTCACGTTCCCGCTCCCTATCGCGCCGACCTTTTTTGATGTACTCGCTACGGCCCTTCTCCACATTCTCCTTCTTTGTTGGGACAGAGCGCTTGAAGTTTAACACCTCCACTGGCGGCTCCTCAATGCCCGGAATAGGAGAGCACATCATGTGAATGAGGTCCATTCTCTGCTGTGGGCTTGCACGGACAAAAATCTTTTCCATGACGTTCGAGGCAAATTTCTGCTTGCTGAACTCGTAAAAATTCCCCTTGAGGGCGTGGAAAATACGGGTTACCTTACTCTCATCCTTAACATGCTGCAGTACGTGCTGAATGACATAGTTGCCATACTGATCCTTTGCCAAGGTGTCCACACACTGAAGCAACTCCGAGAAAATGGCTTCCTCTTGGTCCGGACAATGCTCCATAATGCACTGGATTACACGGCAACCATAAGCATGGGTCGCCAGCTCCATCACACGCCCGGTGAAAGCTGACACAATGAAGCCGCAGCGCTGCGGAATCACTTCCACACATTTTTGCACAACATGATTCCCATTCTGGTCTTGAATGCATTTCGCCACATTTCCTTTTAGCTCGGCAAGAATAATGTCAAGACCTTCAGGGGGCATCACCTCGATGCACTTCTGGATTACACGACATCCGTACGTCTGCAGAGTAAGGGACACAACGTTGTACTGCAAACGCGTAGCTGCATAGGCAAGTTGGCGCGCGTTACCTACCTCAAGAAGCTTCTGCAAGACGTAGTTACCAAAGATGTCCGTTACCAGATCAAGAGGAGATTCAAAAATTTCACGGAATAAGGAATCAACTTCATCATGTGTTGCAGTATCCACAGCTCGTTGGATAAAGCGACTACCCTCTTGATCCTGCGCAAATTCCACAGCATTGCCAGTGATGTGGGAAATGCGCCAGTGACTTATTGTACCGTTCATGGCGTCAGCACGGAACTGCTCCAAGATTTCAGAACACGGGTGCAGTGGCTCGCGATTGGCGCCACCTCGACCTCCCGATTTGCTGCTGTTGGCATTCCATTTTCCACCACCCCCAGCGCCTGCACCACGTCCTCTGCCTCCGCCACCTCGCTTACTTCTCCCGCCACCACCACCACCACGCATCATGCCCATTTCAGTGCCAGAACCTATTGCCAGGAGTGCCGATTGAATCGGTGTTGTTTCTGTTACCCCAGCTGCAGCAGTATTGTAATAGCCAGCTACCCCAGGGTCTGTGTAGTAATCGAACGGGTTCATGGGCTCCTGTGTGTAGTATTGCTGGCTTACGCTGGGCATGACAGTGGCACCACTGTTGAAATCTCCAGAGGCATTCCATTCAGGATTATAAAGGCCCTGAGCAGACGCATGTGCCATGAGCTGCGCGGAGTCACGATTGTTAATGCCATCGCCACGGTGTTGAGTGCTCATACGAGAGTGGGCGTACGCACGCAAAGTGTTCGGCGTCGCCATGGTCGCTAACGGAGTTGGCGCATACGCTCCAAAGAACTGCGTCCCCGGACTCAGTAAGTTCTCATCACGTTGTTGAAAACCAGCGGCATAAGGGTTAAAGGATTGTTGTTCGTGTGCCTGTTGAAGATTCTTTGCGTCAAGTTCTAACCGAAAGCTGCCCTTCCCAGAATCCATGAAACCCCCTCCGCTGACAGTGGGCAGTTGGTTTGACATGCGGGTGGCATTTGTTGCATCCCAAGGAGCCTCAACGATGTCTCTCGCTCCATAGCGGAAGTCTGTAAGTGGAGGCGGAAGGCGGTTGTCATGCATCCTTTTGCTGTTGTACCACTTCACATACGCCAGTGATCGGCGCATATCATCGGACGGCTGCTTCCCCTCGTGCACAAGAAGCTCAAAGTCCATGGCGGTGTAACGTGCCCCCGGGGCTGCAGATGATGGCGCCGGCGGTGGAGTGCTGCCAGTGAACGGCGGCGACCGCTGCCGCTCCCCGCCCCCAAGAAAATTGCTGCGCAGGTGCGGCGTAAACGACAAGGCAGCGCCTGACATCATCCCGTATTCATTAACCATGCCCGCAGGGGGTGATTGCCGTTGCTGCTGCTGCTGCGGCAAACATCCACCCTCCTCATTCCAGGAGCGCTCAACCACGCCTAAAGAAAACATTCAAGTGATTCTTTCTCGGACTCTGGTTCACACACACACACGCAGAAAAAAGAGAGAGAGACACACAAGCAGTGAAAACGAAGAGAAGAGAAAAAAAAATAAAAGACAAGAGAAAAAAAAAAGGTTGCTCCAGGTATAGAATCGCAACACTCAAACATAGGGATCATCTATCACGTATGTAGAAGTCTGCACATGAGTAAATCAATAAATAAGTTTAGGAATGTCGACTGCCTTATGGTGGGACCCACCCACACTCTCTTTGCTTTGCATCCCAGACCTCCAGATCTCTTTCTCGGCCTCCTCTCACCCAGTATTACTCACAGACTTTCAGAGTTTATCAGCAAGAGCAACAAAAGAACCAACAATAAAATGCGGAGAAGGAAAAAACAACAAAAAAAAACAACAACAGGAAAACAAAACCAGAACACCCCTCCCACTGGTATATGTTCCCCAGCACACTCATTTCACGCACACACAAACAGAGAAAAAAGAAAGTTATTTCTCTTTTCTTGATACTTTCAAAAATAGTAAGACATACACGTGTTCGACATTGCATGCATTGAGAATCTACATCTAAACTTCATACACTGT
>JASANU010000667.1:0-20929 GCA_030849675.1 Trypanosoma platydactyli | reverse complement strand
ACAACATAACCCTGTGCGAATATGACGTATTTCATTCTGCATCATATATATATTGTTACTGTTATTGTTCTGGTCGGTTGTGTATAAAAGCGGTAATCGACTTTTCTTTTCCGCTTTTTTTTTTTTTTCGAGCTTGGTGGGTTGTGCTCTGTTCCTCGCTTCCACACACGCGATCACCTGGGGTGATCTGGTAAGAAGAAGGAAGCAGGAAAGAGGTATGCTTCGCATTTCTCTGCCGCTTTGTGCATTTTCATCGCGGCGTCTTGGGCGGGAGGCGGTGTTTCTTCCGTGGAATGCACGACCATGGCCCACGTACGACACGCACGCAGATGAATGGAAGTTCCTCGACCGTGCGCTATCTGCAGTGGTTGAAATGAGTCCCCAGGAGGTGTCGGAGAAGTCTATGCGGCTCTGTCCACGACACCTGTTGCACGAAATCGAGGACCCTGTTGTGGCTCTGCAACAGCGGCGGCGGCGGAGAACCGATGGGCAGCGAACGCAGAAGTCTAAGCAGCAGCAACGGCGGCGAAAAGGGGAAGAAGAAGAATGTATGGTGGCAGTGGTGGAGAAACAAAGGCAAAAGGAGCGCTCAGCAAGTGCGGGGCTTCGTACTGCCTGCATTACGAACGACAACAGGGGTGCATCTGTGGGAAAAGTGGAGGGTAACCGTTCAGCGAACGTCGAAAATGCTACTCTCATTACAAGAACTACTACTACTACTACTAGTGGCAGCAGCGACAGCAGCAGCAGCAGCAATAATAATAATAATCGGGGGCGGAAGAAAAAAGATCCCCTCTCCTCGGCCCATGTAAAGAAGCCTCCTCCTCTTCCGGCTTCCGCAACCTCTGCGGATTCCGTGTCGTGTTCTCCCGTAGCTGTGGTGAAGGATGGGACGACAGGAGGTCGTCACCACACAGCAAAGGTTGTTGCAACCCCTCTGGTGGTGGTCAAGGGGAGCAGGAGGAGCAGCTGCTCAGCTGGTCAAATCGAAACGAACGTTCTGGCAGACAGTGACAAAACCGACTTTGATGTGGCCAAGAGAGGTGGGGGAGGGGAAAAACACGTAGCCAGGGGTACCACGCTCGACTCAAAGGAAATCGTCGACACTGCATGCTTGCCAGCGAAGAAACCGAAGCAGCCGCGTGGCAATGGAAAGGAGGGCAAACGACGAGGCCAGTCTCCTGGCACCACTTCAAGTTCCAGCAGTACTGTTGCAGCCACTGGTGTTGCTTCTGTTCCCCCAGCAGCAGCACCGACTGCCGCAGGGGTTGGACGGTCCCTTGCAGGCGAGGAAACCCATACGGGGTGGTAACACGGAGCATGTATGAGCAAACAAAATGTGAGTGATTATTGGGTTGATGTTTCAGGGAAGAAGGGTGAACATTTTTTTTTTTTTTTGGGGGGGGTATTACGGTTAGTGAAATCAAAGTATGAAGGAATAATACACACATATATATTGCCTATGAATGTATATTTATATGCATAAATATATATACATATATTCATATATATATATATATATATATATGTATACGTGTATGTGTCTGTATGTGTGCGTACATACATACGTTGCATATATTGTACATGTGTATATATACATGGTGTGTTCATGTGGAAGTTGCGGGTAGACACATCACCACTCAAATACGAAGAGATATGTACATCATACATGCGCATGTAGTACGGAATATGTGTAGGCTGGACGAGCAGAAGGTGCAGCATGGGTGGTGGTGGTGGTGGTAGTGGAGGGGCGCAGACGGCAGCACTGCTCCGTGGATCGCCGCAAGAACACAAATATGATGATGATCATGACCATATTTTCTACGATGAAACCAAACATAAAGGAATGGGTGTTTTAGGGGGAGGGAGGAGGAGGCACACCGAGAGAAGAACGATGGTTACATCTGCACTCTTCCTTCCTCTACACTCGGTTATTCCTGCTGTTTCTTTTGTTGTTTCTGGCGATGTACGTGGGGATTGTCGCATGTTGAATGGACAAAACTGAAAGGCGAACGAAAATGAAAACAAAACCAAAAACTTGGTGATGGTGGTGGTGTAGAAAAAAAGGAAGGGTGGTGTGAACTGCGGCCAGAAGTGAGCGTTGCCCGTGCGTCATGCGCAGTGTAGCTGCATCTCTCACTCTGTCTTCTTCCTCTCATGTGGACTTTCGCTTCGTCTTCTCTTTTTTTTTTTTAAATTGGGTGGGGATTAATGTCTTGTTTTTGTCTCCGTGTATCACCACCAGTGCTGCGTCTGCTTTTCGTGTTTTTTTTTTGTTAACTTTTTGGTTCCTCTCATACACAAACGAGAGCGAACACAGAAAACAAAGAAAAATCTCTCTTTCTTCCGTCTCTCTCTCTTTGTGTGTGGGTGTGTGTCACCCATCGCTGCGTAGGCGTCATCACTACTCCCCCATCCGCATCCGCAAGCAGCCTATATATATATATATATGTATGGTTTGTGTACGCGCATGCTGTACATCTGTCATTGCTGTTTCTTCTGCCTTCCCCGCAATGTGACATGTCTCCATGGGAGTGTGGGAAACGCACACAGTAAAAAAAAAAAAGTGGGGGCGGAGTATCCCCCTCTCTCTGCGCCTTTCTCTGTGTGTTCCCGCTTCTTGTATACTCATCTTTCAATGGGTTTGTTTTTTTTTGTTGTTGTTGTGCATGTGTCGTTGTCTCTCCCTCCGTGCGCAGCCGCATACATGCAGAAACAAAGTGAAGGCGCGACATGTGACCTGCAAAATGTCATGTGCTTCAAATGCAAAGCTTCGCGTGGCGTTGTGGGCAGTCGTGACGGGCCTTCCAGACCGTACTGCACCGATTGTTTTCTTGATTTCTGTACGCGACTTGTCAGAGAAAACCTCTTCAAGCACTGTGCCATGCCGTCAGAAGAGCCGCTCGTTGTTGCGGTCTCGGGCGGGTACAACTCCATGGCGCTGCTGCATCAGCTTGGGGTGTTGCGCATGCAGAACCATCTCCGTCCAAAGGGTGGTCACATCACCTTCGTCATAATCCCATTGCACCTGCGCGAGGACGAGCTTGTGGTGCCGCCGACGACCACAAGTAAATATGGCTCTAATGACAGCGACGATGCGCAGGCGCAGTGTCGCCGAATCGCTACGCGTATGACAGAGCAGTTTGAGCAGTTGGAGATGATGATACGGACGCAGTGCGTGAAGTGGGAGTTTGCCAGCTCTCCCCTCTTCACAGAGGATGAGGTTTGTGTTGTGCGGTACAGTAACTATCTTTCAGGTGACGCGATGCATACTGCTCGCAGCGCATTGCAACACCCTCGCTTGTCTCTGACCGAGCGTGAACACCTCTATACCTGCCTCCGGCAACGCGTGTTGGCAGTAGCTACAGCAGATTGTATTAACCGCTGGAAGCGCGCACGACAGTTCCGAAGCGCGTGGTATCACATGCTGACTGGCGAAAATGCGCTCCGTTGTTGTGTGACCGCGCTTCGTGCGATGATGAACGCCTCCGGCGAGAATACCCCGCACCTTTGCGGTTATCGCGGTCTTGTCAATGAGTGTCTTGTTCTTCGACCCCTCCGCACGTTTTTGCCGCGCGAAGTCGTGATGTATTGTAAGCTGCAAGGCATTTCTGCCGGCTACTCTCCCTCGCTCTCTACATGTACGAGTCTACGCTCTATCAATCGCACGCTGGAGGTCTTTTTCAATAAGATGATGCAGTCGTATCGGACCTCCGTCTTCAATGTGCTGAACACCGTCACAAAACTTGAAGTTGGACCGGTGGAGCCAGGACTCATAGACGCAGATGTCGAAGTGGTGGGGAAAGAGCAACAGAGAAAGCGGGTAATACCCGGAAAGACTGCACAGTTTCACTACGAGTGTCTGCAGGCTAAGAGGCCACCGCGCCATTCGTGGTTTGATAGGGATGTAAAGCTCGACATCTTTCAAAAAGACGATCATCTTTCTCATAAGCTTTGCATGTTGTGTGGATGCGTTTTTTTTTCGTCTGACACACACCGTGAAGTGTTGAATACCCGTGTAATTTACTTGTGCAGCACATGTCTTCGGTTTCTCGAGGCTCTTCCCGACGACGTTTTCACAGTTGTACCTTCTCCGAGGGATGGTGGTAGGGGCACCACTGATGTAGGCGGCGACGAGTTGCAGCATGCGACACAAGTGCTGGGCAATAATAATAATAATAATAATAATAATAATAATAATGTGCTTTATATCTTCTCTAGTCTGGCGGAGCAGATGGAGTCTTTGATGCCGGCTTTAGATGCACTTGGCGTAATCGCTACCGACGATGTTCCGATGGAAGAATGCGCCAGCTAAGCGGTGAGCACATGGGCGCTCTTCTTTCTTTTGCACCTCCTCCCTCTCGTCATCTTTCCCACAGTGTTGTGTTCACGGGGGTAATATCAGGGTCACCATTTCACTTTGCCTTTAGTGTCGTCTTCAGCTCCCTCCCCTCCCCCTGCGTCTGCTCTCGTCTTACATGCATCCCTTCTCTTTTGTTTCATCTTTCGGCTATGACATATATTTTTTTTAGGGTGTTTGCTGCACACCCCAAAATACGCGCTCGCGCGCTGGCCCTGCCTTCGCTTTTGTGTTAAAGTGCTTCTACGGCAGAGCAAGAGTGAGGATATTCGTGGCGCTCACTTCATCACTGGAAGGAAACAAGCCAAGAAGATGGCGCTAAATGGAACAATTTGCCGCCATCCATTGGCGTCGAAGCGTTTTATGATGATCTTTCGCGAAGAAGAGGAGGAAATACCAGAGATGTTTGAGCTCCCGACGCGCTATGAGGCGATTGCGCCAATCGCAAGGGGGTCATATGGTTTTGTATGCGCTGCGAGTGACAATGAACTGGTAGAACAGTTCCGCTGTAGTCCCCCTGCTGAGTACGATGACTCGAGTCTAACCAGCGAGGAGCGAATGGAGATGTACGAGGCGTGCACTACAGTGGCAGTGAAGAAACTTTGGCAGTTGTTTGAGCGAAACCAGTCGCGCCTGTGGCTCTGTGCGGCGCGCGAGATCCAGCTCATGATAGCACTCAAGCATGAGAATATAATGTCAGCGTCTGACTTCTTCATTCCTCTTGGAGAGTGTGAGACCATGACGTACGATTCTGTTGAGCATCTCCGCCTAAACTTTGAGAGTGTGTACCTTGTGATGAAGAAGATGGACTACACCTTGCGGGAGGTCCTTGAATTTACATTTTGCCCTGAAGATGACGCGGAGCTGGGCAATGGGGTACAGCCATCTGTGAGCCCCACGGAGACATCACCGACTACAGTCTATGCAACGCGCAGAGGCAGCAGGTACACACGGTGTCCATTGACAAATCTTGTCCTGCATCCCCTTGCCCGCGACTATCGAAGGTTTATACTTTATCAGCTCCTCCGCGGTGTGGGATATCTGCACATGTGCCCAGTCATTCATCGGGATATTAAACCAGAGAATATTATGTTAGATCGAAATTACAATCTGCGTTTATGTGATTTTGGCCAGGGAAGAGACGTCGTCGTGTCTGAGGTTGACGGAGTTCTTTGTACGCTCTTGGACAACTGCACACAATGGTATGCTGCACCGGAGACGCTCACGCTGGCCAGCTCCCTCTGCCCTGTTGGTCTGGTGGATCAGAAAAGCTTTCACAGTACGGATGTGTGGTCTATCGGATGCATCGCCGCCGAGATGCTCATGGGGCGTCCGCTCTTCTACACCAGGAGACGCGGTGGCATCGGTCAGCTACATGCCATCTTGGGCGTTCTTGGCGAGCTCTCCGATGTGGACGTTACGCACATCCTCGCCCATCGTGACACAACGACGCGGAGACTGTTTGAAGAAGTTTTATTTCGCGAAAGGAAAGGCTACACGCAGAAACCATCGTCACTGCGGAGCTTGTTGGTCAGCCCATTCAATGATGTGGAGGAGGAAGAGGTGCAGCTGATTGAGCAGCTTCTCTGCTACAACCCTAGTTGTCGTATGACGGTGCAGAAGGCGTTGCAAAACTCGTTCTTCCTTAAGGAGGGGTATGACCCTGCGATTGATCCTGACGACACGGCGACGCATGTGCAGGCAGTGCAGCCGAGTGACATTGTAGAAGCAGTAAAAGGACGCGAGTTTCTCTGGTCTCTTTTCCTGCAACGGCATCCTGAGGTGCAGAAGCTCGTTGAAATACTCGAGAAGAGAAACAAAAACAACGATTACACGGCTGTGGAGTCCGGGTCTGAAATGTTGACGCCTGGCGTGCCTTAAATATAATATATATATATATATATATATATATATATATTATTTTTTTTTTTGGGGGGGGGAGGAGTTATTCTTGTGGAATTCTCTCTTGGAGGGGTTTAATGGGCCAAGTCATTTTGAACATGGAGGGAGCGCGAAAGCACGCGAAAAAAGAAACAAACAAAAAAGAAAAAAAAAAGTGTGGCTCTGTGCATTTTCGTTTGTATTATTATTATTATTATTATTATTGTTTCCGCTTCTTTCCTCTCCGTATGCCTCTGTGCGTGCGTATCTCAAAGAGAGAAAAAAAAAAAAAAGAGGGGGAGGACGATGCCTTGCTCTGTGGGGTCTTTGTTCATATTGTCGTTTTGTTATTGTTGTTGGTTGTCTTTTCCTTGACGAAGGATGTAGCAGGGCTTTCTGCGAAGCAACTTCTCTGTTCTCTTGTGTCAGTGGTGCGTCTGAGAGGCTGCTGTTTTTGTGTCCACACCCACATCTGTTTACTGCACGCATACACTTTTATATGCATGTACGTGTACATGCAACTATGTGTAACTGCGCTCTGTCTCTCTCCGTTCCTACGGCGGCAATCTCGAGGGATGGCGTGGCCCTTCAGCGAAGTAACAAGGGCGTAATAATAACGAAAAAAAAAAAAAGAGAGAGAGAGAGAAGCAAAAAGAAAGTCTGTGTTGACGGGCGTGTGCTGCCGGTTTGGTAGATTGATTTATTTCTCAGTTGGACGAGTGATATGGCTACGGCCCTTTCTGATTTGGACACGCAGAAAAAGAACCTGTTTTTGCGGCTGCTGACAGTCGGTCGAAAAGATGGCATTGCAAACATCTCGGACGCTATCAATAAAACTTTTTTTTCCCCTACTTGCGGAGGCGCATGTACTAGTGCGCCGCGCCTCGGTGGAGTGTTTCTCACCAGTGCTGCAGTAGCGACACGCGGCAACCTGACTGAGAAATTTCTCTTCTGCGATGATGGACAGCCCCCCTCAGACCGTTTTGAGTTGGAAGCTTCTCCGGCAGAAGGGAGTAGTCGCTGGGTGCGTGGTGTGCTCATTCTCTCCAGCACGCTATTGCCGCCGACAGAACCGACCTTCTTAAACCGTCAGGGTAACGGTCGGTTGATTTTCAACGGCGTGTTGCATCTTCGTGTTGTGGGCGTGTCGCTCCGGGAGTTTAATCCCAGGAAGGGGATCAATTTAGGGGAGGGCGGCGTGGCGACATGGTCGGCTGACCAGTGGTCCTGCCTGCATGAGTGTGAGCGCTGTTTTCTTTTTGGTTTAGAGGCGTGTCTGTTGTGGCTTCTGCGCTTTCGTCAATGCAAAAATATGGAGCAGATTAGTGTTTCAGTTTGCAATGAAACCCCAGCGTCAACTGAGCGACGGGGTTGCGGTGGCAACGGCTCGTGTCCCGTCTCGCACTTCCCGTTGGTGTTTGACGAACATCCCCCAACTCTCTCAGTACCCATTTATTATCTTTTGGTTCGCATTAACGATGATTCCTCCTCGAGGCTTGCTGACGTCATCGATGTCAGCGCCAGCTTTATGGACATCGTGGTGGACGCCGAGGTTTCTGGAGTGAAGAGGACGACAGCGCTTCTACAGGAACTTGTGAGGCTCTCCAGCATAATAGAGGAAGGTGCACAGTCTGCTGAAAGTCATGACAACAATAAGCGGTCTCTCGATCAGTCTTTATACGCACTTTACAGGCGTGTAACGTTGTTGATTAAGTCCACATATCGTCATTCCACGCCAGTGGAAAAAAGTGTCGAAAGTACAGTGGGTGTGGAAAATAGAAGGTCATTACTTCCGGGAGCGGCGGTTCCTTCCACTGCAGATGTATCCAGGGTTGGGCTTTGGGAATCACCGTCCAAAGACTGGCCGGTTGACATGGGGAGGGCGCCACACCACGACAACGATGAGGGTGATGATGATGATAATAATAATAATGATGGCCTCAGAGACAGTTCCATGGCTACAAAGGGCGGCAGCTTATCGTTTTCACTCCCCTTTCCAGACAGGAGGGTAGTGGCATCTCCTCACTGCCCTGTGGTAGATGATGCCGGTAATGACGTTATGCCTCATCCTTTGCCTGGTGTGTTGGTGCATTGTATGAAGGGCGTATCACGGAGCCCGAGCGTCATTATGGCATACTACATGCACAAGTGCCGCACACAGTTTTACCTGCTATCCCGCATACCTCATACCCCTCTCTATTCAGGCATTGGTGACATCGATCCTCATAAATCAGATACAGAGAATCCCCGTGTCTTTTCTTTTCTGCGATTGCTGCACTGTCTTCAGGAGGTACGGCCTGTCGTGAATCCGCAGATATGTTTTATTGTCGAACTGCGATCATTATGGGATCGCCTCTCCTCAGAAGAGGAAAAACGGGAGGCGAAGCAACCGTTCTAAAAAAAAAAAAAAACGATGAAACCCAAGAGGTTTCAGTGAAAGATTTTACTTGAGTAGTGTTACGCATATCTTTATTGTGCACTCTCCATGCTGCATTGCTCCGTAATCTTGGACAGGTTTCGTTCCCCTCCCCCTCCCGCTATTTGGAGTGTGTCTGGGATAATGGTGACGATGTGTGTTGTTGCTCTTTTGACTTCTTCCGTTCATGATTTTGGTGTATATTTATGTACGCGCGTGTTTGTGCTGCCTTATTCGCTTCGTTGGATGTCGCATCCTCTGCAGACGTTCAAAGCCCTATCTACTCTTCTCTGCTGACCAGCCATTGAAACAAACAAACAAAAAAAAAAAGAAATGGCGACGCTGAAGGTGATCGTGCATGAGGCGCGAGATCTCCCAATCATGGATCGAACCACCGGTCTCGCTGACCCCTACGTTGTTGTGAAGCTAGATGACTTGGAGTGCACAACCGAGATTGTGCACATGTCACGTCACCCAGTGTGGGACAAAGTGTTTCGCCTCGATACACCCGATCTCCTCATCTTGCAGGAAGATCCTTTAGAGGTGAGACTTTACGATCATGACATCATCAGGCGTGACGAAATCGTTGGGCACACGTTCGTCGACTGTAATTCGATGGTGCTTCACGGGAACCCATCAATGAGCGGCTGGTTTCCGCTCTTCGACACGAGTGCAGGAGGCATTCGTGGTGAGATCCGTCTCACGGTAAAGATTAAGTTCCACACTGCTGAAAACCCGCTTGCCCCCCGGCTTCCAATTCGGTACGTGCGAAGGCCCCCGCCGGTTGAATTGGAATACTCCAATCGAGGTGAGGAGCCGCAGTCTCTGACCATCCCCTCCCTTCTGCACCAGGTGGATGGGCTGGAGCCGCTCAAGGCCACAAGGATGCAGCATCCCTCACTCACTGCAGAGGACGAGGGTGTTATTATCTTCTCTGCATGGAGATTGGATCCCTCTGTCTACCGCGTAGAGTCAGTTCGTACGATGGTCGAAGAGCTTATTCTGAAGGCTGATCCTGAGCACTCAAAGCTGACGAACCTGCGCAGCACTCGCACCACCAATGAGGCGCGCATTATCCAGCTCTACAAACTCAGTGGGAAAGTTCGGCGCCAGTTGGCGCGCAAGGTGGTTGAAATGCAGTGCAATGCAGTGCTTGGGTATGTGGAAGAGTTTGATATGGAGTCAAATGGCATCATCGTGCGCGCGTACGGAACGCCGTGTGTTCTCTCTGCTGTGCGTTTTGTTGAACAAGAAAAGGCAGAGCAACTTCCCCATTCCAACACTCAACTCACAGCGAAACCGGCGGACACAACTCCTATTCACATGCCTTCAGGGTTGGGATCATTCAGTTTGCCGCCTGAGACACCATTTGCTGATGCCGCTGTTCAAGTTGGAAACGGTTCGTGCGTCATGTCGCAGATTGCCGATGCAGATGTGCATGCTTCAGTCTCTCAACAACAATCGGGTGGTGTCAATGTCAATCCTTCTGTAATGCCCTCCCCTCTGGAGAAGCACCTGATGCTTCCAGCACACTACAATTTATCGCTAGCGCTCTTGAAGAAGGGGGATAACTGCACCACGGAGTTAAAATCACCGAGGTCTGTGAATGGGGCACGTACAAATGTGCTCATACTGACGTTGAAGGATCTTCCTTCAGGGATGGTGAAGCACATTGGGGGTCACATCAGTGCGCGGTCGGTGAAAATTGTTGCCAAAATGAGGTCTAAGCAGATGATATCTCAGGAGCGCGATGCGTGGTGGATGGAGTTGCGGGAGGAACTAAAGGCGAACGCACGGGCCTTTTATTGCAATGTGATTCTTGGATACGAGGAAGTGGTGTTGTACCATGAAGATGTAGCAGTACTGTCACTTTTCGGGACAGCAGTAGTGCTGAACCTCACAATGCACCCTCTTCGATGCGGCCCAGAGTATCTTTTCGAGCACGCTCGCAGACGCTTCGCTGGAAATAAAAGGTGTTCGTTGTTGCATTTATATTCCCACAGGTTGGCTTCACATGGAATTGCGGAAGAGTTAGGTGAGATCACTATGTGTAACATTTGCCATCGCCGATCAGTGCCGGAGGTGTTGCTCATGTCGTGCACCATACCACCGGACCTCTCAATTGATGGGCAACCACGCCTTGTCCAGGCGGTTGTGTCGAGGGCTAAAACCGCCGTTCGTGGAGTAGGTCTTGCTCTCGCTGTGTCACAAGCATTGCCATATATTGAGTACTCGCTACACAAACAACTCCTGTTTAACCTAAAATTGCAGCAGCTTAACGCTGTTTTTGGTATCCGGATCACGATTTGTATCTCTCCTGATACCATCATTGGTAGTTTGACAGGAACCGGTTGTCGTCTGGTTGGCCTTCCAGTGCCATCGCCTCCACGGGTGGAGGTTCTCGATCCGGCGATACGACGAAACGAAGCGGTGATGTGTCTAGAGAGTATGATGGGGCATCGAAAAGGCATGCGGCGTTCCCATCACCGCAATCATACTTTAGTTGGGATGCAGCAAGGGTCTATCTCCTCACTGGAGTCTTTGGAGAATCATATGAATGACACCATTTCCTCCGCCACGTGGGTAGATGAGGCATCTGGTACCGATTCAGGAAGTGATCAGAGGCAATATGGAATCGAAAGACACGCTAAGGTCGCCGACTATGTTGTTAAAATAGACGATGAGGAAGAGGCTGAGATGATGTTAGGCATGATCAGAAATCTGAAGTTCGAGGACAACCTATTGCTGACAATACCATACGTCCCGGAAGCAGTGAATACATGTTGGTCTCAGGAGCGCATCGTGCTGAACCGTCGGTTTGCACTTGCTCGGGCACACAACGGATCTGGTTCCATAGAAACTGTAAACGAGTGCTTTGCGGATGCCAAGCGGGCCTACGTGCAGACGGTATGTCGCGTGGCGCTTCGGCACCGTCGTGTCCCGCTGAAACAACTTTGTGTAACCAACTTTACATTTGACTATTTCTTTGAGCCCAATTCCGGTGCGTTGCATTTACGCCTGGAGGGCTGCCTTATGATGAGCACTGCGCTTCAGTGCGAGCGTCTACTGAAATTAGAGGAACAATCCTTTAAGGAATGTCTTCGTTATTTAGAGGTGGACTCACGCCCCGTTCAAGTTGCCTATCATAGTAGTGGTGGAGACTCAACAACTGCAGAAGGAAGCAACAACACGCCATTATGCGGTCCTGGTCGTCCGGGGAGACTAACTCGGCAGAATATTGAGCGCAGCATCTTCGTCACAAGCAATGCGCCATATGCGCTTCCTTTTGTGTTTAAGCGTGAGGTGCCGCCGTACACATTGCGATTAAACGAGGACACGAGTGCTGTGGCCTTCTCTCTGCCTGACGTACATGGCTGCTACAAGGATAACAAGGCGCGCCCCGGCATGATTGGGCGCCAGTGGCAAGCGCTCACTTCCCTCGCCTCGACCGCCATGCGTAATCTGATAGAGAAGACTCATGTCACATCGGATGGAAAAGGTGGTGTTGACTCTCGTCACCGTGACAATGTATCGGGACTGAAATCCATAACGAGTAGTGGTGACGGCCCCATGTTGCACCAGCCGATGCGGCGGCTTCCTGCGGATTTGGATGCATTTGAGGCGAGTCATGTCGGTGTAATTTTTACACCGCTGGATTTTGTAGCGGGACAGGCGATTGTACGTTATGTTGGTCGCCTTTCCCAGCACTTTATTCGAGAAGCCTACGAGATTGACACATCCAATAAGCTTGGTGTATTTTTTCAGAAGACTGAGTTTGAGATGCAGTGTATGGTGCAAGCTATGGTACGCCTTATGGGTGGAAATGCTCTGCTTAAACATCGTGTAACTTATCAAGAGGTGTGGGATTCGGATGGATCGGGGTGTGCGTTTGTTTTTGTCACGGTGACGGGAGATGTGGTGCAGATGAGCTCTATCCCGTTGGTGCCACTTGTCTCGGAACAGGATGGGAGCGGTATTGGCAGAAATGTCTACTCTCGTGACGACGAGGATGATGATGATGATGATGATGATGACGTTTTTTATTAGCATTGCGGTGGTTTTATGTGAGTTGAACCTATTGGAGCGATGAGCATTTGAGAAGAGATGTGGGATGTGAAACTTTCTTTTGTTTGTTGTTGTTATTCCAGTACACAGGCCAAACACGCATGTTTGACAAAAAGGTATATACACTTGTGTTCCCTATTGCTGCTATTAAATGCACGTGTGAACGTGATTAGTTGTATTCCTCTTCTTGTGTTTTCGATTGGTGGTTGGTAGTGTAGGGTCACGTGGGAGCGATTGGTCACCTCATCCCTTCCTTCTTGGGTTTTTTGCCGCCGTCATAACGAATGCAATTTCTGGTGATTGACGAAGCTGGGCTCTGTGCCTTGTCACCAAATCGTAGCTTGTTTGCGATCGTGAAGAAGGGTCTGATTGTTCTGTTTATGGATTACATCCGACGAACAAACGAACTGATGAAATGTGGAGAGGCTGGTGGCGTCTCTTCATCCCATGGCGCAGCCACTCCCTCTTCCCCTCAGTCTCAAGTAGATGCTGTTATTTTCAAGCACACGGCTCTTGACGAGATACATGAGTTGCAATGGTCACCTGATAGTACTCTGATGTCCCTGTTGCTCGCGCGGAGAAGGATTGTGGAGATCGTGAGTGTGCATGGCAAGTGTTGTGTGGCCCGCATTGACGCCGGTATTGCAGGTCTGCGTGCTGTGCGCTGGCACCCATCATCGCGTGTTGTTTATTGGGTAGGTCTTCTGCAGGCGCATGTGCTTTCGCTTGTTGACGGTCAGGTGATGCGGCTCACTGGTAGTGTGAAGTACTCTGCTCAGCTTGCTTCAAGATTTTCCACGTCAAAGTCGAGACTCCATGGTGACACATCCTACTCTTCCTCTTCCACTAACCACAACACTGCGACTATTGCTGCTGACGGAATTGGTAAGCTGGGATATCCAGTCAGTGAGGCTGCGTTGCTTCGCTTCTCTACATGTCGTCGCTTTTTGCTCTATATAACTCCCAGGACGCTGGAGTCACCGCTCTCCACGAGCGTCGGAAGACAGAAATCCAATACACATGTTTCAGGTGGTGTAACGGCTGGGGCCCCAGAAACAGTAGTACAGCCACCACTAGCATTGTCGTCGTCGTCATTACCAACGCCAGATTGCAAGGCCGGTGATGGAGTACGCCCACGCCGCAGCGAGTGGCTTGTGGCGGCATCAGCCACTACACACGAAGAGCTTCATGCGTTTTCAACAGGGCATCTCGTACCGAGCGTGTCAGACTTTATCCCGCTCCAGGGCGGTGTCGCCCTTGTCGATTACATTCATGGTTCCTTAGTTGTGACTACGTACAACGGTGCGCATGTGCTACATCGCGAATCTTCAGGTGTACAGAATGTAGTTTCCTCAAAGAGTGGCGATGTGCTTTTTATAGTGTTCGCAAGTGCCTGTCGTACTGTTCTTGTAAACATGAAGCGTGTAGTGGCGCTTCGGTGTATTTCCTTTGAGGCAGACGTGATTCTGCCCTTGCAGCTGCAGAAAATTTCGATATTGGAGGAGCCGCCGTCTGTTGAACACTCCCTTACTTCGCTCTCGTGCTTGGGTGAACCCTACCGCCGAGCCACTGATGGCGTTGCGCATTTACTCATGGGTGCAGACCAGGTAATACGGGGAATAGGTGTAGAAACATCATCTATTGGGCAAGCAGCGATCAGTGCTTCTGGACGGATAGCTGCTGTAAAGCTGGGGATGTGGCCATCTACAGTGCTGGTAGTTGATACCTTCCGGCAGCTTGTGGTGGCGGTACTTCATCACCGTGAGGTGGTCACTGGCCTTTTCTGGAGCCCTTCTCCGCATTCGGAGTTTTGGCGGTTTCAGCAGCGCCACTACATCCAACGAGGAGGTGAAAAGGCATGCGGTGGTCCTACAGGTAGTGACGCCACGACGGGGGGGTCCTTTGAGTGTGAGGAACCTTTACTCGTGACTACAGACAATAACGAGGCGAAAGTGTTTCTCTGGTTGGCAACATACGCCGTCTGTTATGCAGCCTCAGGTGTGTGTGACCATAGCACCGCTGTTGTTAATCTGGGGCACACTGGAAAGCGGTGTATGTGCCCTCACGGTGGCTATCCGTCACCACTGCGGATTAGCTGCGCCATGTTTGGCGATGATGCGGCAGATGCGGTTTTGATAGATGATACACGCGGTATTGCCCTCACCGTAGCCTTCCATGATGTTTGCTCCTCGAAGCCGAAAATGTGGTGAGTCGGGTAAGGGTTTATCACGTGATCTAGGCACACGCGTCAGTAAAGACATCTAGACACAATGGAAAGAGGGGGGGGAAGGAGTGGTACCCAAATAGAGACTTCTCCTCGCACACCGCTTTCTTTCTTTTCGTTTTTTGGGTGTGTGTTTGTGTGTGTCTTCAGTGTGCGAGCACTTGAAGCTGTCAACGCTATGTGGTGTAAGGATTTCTTTTTTTTTTTTCGCTTGGCAGGAGGCTAGAATGCCAGCAACCGTTGAGTAGTGTTTCTGGAACCTTGTTTTCTGACAACAAACAAAAGGAGAAGGCATGCGGTGTGTGTTACCGCGCATATATATGCTCGGAGAACATTGTCCGGTTCCCGTGTTGCAAATGCAACGCCGTGTCTTGTCGTCATCTGCCGAAAACGGAAGCGGTTGGACCAACAGTAGCTGCGGTGGTGACAGATCTGGTGATGGTGAGACTGGGGAGAAGGCCGCATATGCAAAAACAGCAGAAGAGCGACGACGTATTACGAAGAATTGGGAGAATGCGTTTTTTGCTCGTGTGCACTTCGAGCCTGGCATGCACGAGCATTACCAGGCAGCTGTTGATGCGGAAAAGGAGGAGGCGTTGCTGGACAAGAGCAACCGTGAGCTGTTCCCCGAATGGCCAGAGGATGAGGAGGCGCCCCCTCACGAGTTCCGTCGACTGCCCGACTCGCTGAAAAGGCGCTACATTCTCAACCGGTTGACCATGGGTGAGCGTCGGATTTTGTACGCCGCAGACTACGGAGGTCTGCTCATGATGCAACACCTAAACCTCGGAGAGCTCATGATCAATGAAGCTGAGCGGCTTCTCGCAGAGTGTGGATGGCTCAACGATGCGGTGGCGACGAAGATAACCGCATTGCATGAGTTTGCAGTAAAGACGAAGTTCGACTTTGATCTCGATTGATGACAAGATACAATGAATGGGGTAGTGGTGCAGGGTTTTTTTTCTTTTTCTTTTTTTCTTCCTTTGGTGGGGAGGGAGGCAGGGGCTGGATGTGCTTTTTTGGTGCCTCTTGCGTGTGTTTAACTCTGTGCTGTCCATTCTTTTACCTGTTTTGTGCAACAGAAACACGTAGTCACGTAAGAAAGGGAAGACACAACAAGACACGCGTAAATCAAAATAAAAAGAAGGAAAGGGTAGACGCAATGCGCATTAATATTTCGGGTGCGCGGCCAGAGCACACGATTAGTGGTTTGGAGGTAAACCTTGATGACGGTGCCAACGGGCTTTTACGTGCTGTTTCCGAGAGGCTTCATACTGCGCCAGAGCAGGTGCGGCTCATTCACATGGGACGCTTGATCGACGGATCGCGCCCGCTGAACTCCTTCCTGAACGAAGGTACTACAGTTCATGTGGTGGTCTCTCCGCCGCGGCCGCCATCAGGCGGAAGTGGCAGTACCAGTGCCAGTTTTGTTCAGGAAGGACCATTTCCAAATGCCTTTGTGGACTCATTTGCGTCTATGGTGCCTGATGTCCAGGTGTCTTCCTTTGGTTTCTTGCAGGACCTCACCCCAGGCCTTCTAACGCTTGCTCGATCAATGGTACCGCACATCGTCGCTGGCGAACAAACTTCGGATCGAAACAGGCAATCTCCGCAACAGCAACAACAACAACAGGCCTCACAGGATCACCAGTCCTCGGCGTCAGAGCAGCAACAGCCTCAAAACGAACAACAGCCGCAGCAACCAGCGCGAACGCAACACCGACAGACGTTTCATCGCATTACCTTTACACCTGCTGCACCGCCACCACCGCCGCTGCCAACGGAAACTCCTAATACAGTTCCATTGCACGTTCATGTGCATGTCTCTCTCAATGAACTGGATGAGCTCCCCGAACGTCTCGAACGATTGCGGAGTCGCATAAGGCTTTCGGGGTGGAACATACACACCCACGTGGAGCAGGGGCAGGAGGCACCCCCTCCTTCCCAGTCCGCCACTACGAGGCCCCCAGAAACAGCCGGAGGCGCTTCCCCTGTCACCGGCGATGCTGAAGGAATTTCCGTAACCCGCGGAGAGCCTCAAACCACGGAAGGCTCATCACGGATCGTCTCTGAAATGGTAAATCAAATCATTGGCGCTTTTGGAAATAACGCCGATAGCGAAGGGGCTCCGCAAACCTTGGCTGAAATGGCGAGTCAACTTATTGGTGAATCAAACGTTCGTGGTGTGGAAAATAATGAGGAATCTGAGAGAGGATTATTATGGGCAGGGGTTTGGTCTACCATCGTGGGGAACGAAGCCCTTGCTAATATTATGCGACTGGTCCTTGGCGATTGGTCGGCCATACCTGGTTTTCGTCCGCGCCTGGTGGAAGCTCTGAATATGGGGCTTCGTGGACCAGAGCAAGTTGCCGTGCTGACAAACCGTATGCCAGTTGACCGTGCTGTGGAGGAAGCGAATGCGATCCTTGGGTTCTTGAGAGAGAGTACTGAGAATATGCAAGCCATTGAAAGAGAGTTGCGACCTGGGGTTGACTTCTTCTCAGATCTTCGAAGGCTTCTCATAACTCTCCACAGAGAGCTTGTTCATGCAATCCTTGACGAAACCTTGGACGACGGTTTGTGGATGCGCAAGTTGCGGACCGTTTTTGTCCGCATTTTCGGGATTGCAATGGAGCGCTCCTCTACCTGGTTTGTGCGGGGATCTGCAGGGCTTTTAACCCTTCTTTCGAGGGTTATGGTGAATGTGTCGCAGTCTTTACAAATCAATAACACACCGGCCGTCGTACAAGGTCGGATGTTCTTGGAGCTCGGCTTGCCCAGGTTGCTTCAGGGGTGGCACGAGGAGTACCAAAGTTCTCACCGGCAGGAGAGCGATGCCAACATCTTTGAACACGCACCGGCAGAAGCAGCAGCAGCGGCGGCGGCGGAAGTTCAGGGAGACGACGACCTGTTGGACGACTGTCTGGAGGAGTTTTGTGCAGACGGCCATGGAGCACGCGCACCAACCACTGAAAGCGACAGTTTCCGTGAGGCCTTGCGTTCATTCGGTGCATTGCCAGATGATGTGAGTGAAAACATCTGGAGACGTGCGCAGCGTTTCCGCCACGAGACGCCACCTGCTGACACTGGCGAAAAATCAAACATGTGGAAGCACTTAGGGAAACGATGATCTCGACGAAGTTTGGCAGCATTAAATAGTCGCAGTAGAAACCCAGATGGGAAAGAAAAGCAAAAAGAGTTCAAGAAGAAGGAAACTCGAAGAAAAAAATCTGGCGAAATTTTTGTTTTTTTTTTTTTTTCTTCGCACGTATGTTTTGAGTCTAAAACCTGCTTTTTTTTTTTTTGAGAGCCGGCGAGAGGAATAGTCGAAGCCCACTGCCATTTTTATGTAAACACATTCTCTTCTCCATTTTACATCATTTTAATGCTTACAGGCAGCGCCTCGTAGATCTCTTTGCGAGAAAAACGTAAGTTCACAAATATCAGCAAGTTTATCGTCCATCATAGAGATGTTAACCAACATTCGCCCATCTTTCCCAGATGTGGAATGGTGTGTACGTGCGTGAGAGCGTTCTAGGCACTCATCAGCCACTATGGCTGAGCAGCGTTCTCTTTTACTTATCGGCCCGATATCATCTGCCACATTGACGGCACACTGAGTTTGGACGATGGTGGAAACCTAATTGTGAGGTTTGGTAACGCTCAACAGGCACATTTCAAGAAATTACGATATTCACTTGTGTCGTTCTCCATGCCGCGAAACGAAGTGTTTCTACAGGCCTTTAACGAGGCTGGAGAGGCATTGAGCGATGAATGGGCTGCCCTCGAACGGCGAGAGCCCCAACTGATGCATGATTACGAAAGTGTACGGGCGCAATTGGAAAGACAAGTCTCGGAAATCCAGCAGTCGTCAAATGAGCAAGTCCAGATGCTGCAGGCACAACCCATGCAGATGCAGGCTGCTAACGCAGAACTGAATGCGGAGTTGGAAGTATCACGGGCAGAATCGGTGAAGGATTCTCTCCCACTTCCTGAAGCACAAAGAGGACGCGCAGTCACACTACTACACCGGAAGCGGCAGTGCAAAACGATATGTTTTCTGAGATGCCGGAAGAGTGCCACTGCGACCCGGTTCCGCAGTCACAGAAGAAGACAGACCCCCGAAACAGGCAATTTCCTTCTGGCAGGGGAATATCCGAAAAGGAAAGCAGTAGGACATCGTTGGCCTGGGAATTCGAGGAATTCAGGAGCTGCGACCAAGATCTGGGGACAAGCCCGTACATGATGGCACTGGCTTCGGAGGCAAACTGGGTGGCAAAGAAACTGTGGAGCACCACCACTTGGGAGCAAAGAATATCGATCATGCGATGATTCCGCGATTTCACAACACGACAAGGGGTTAGTGGCCGGAGAGGAGAGCGTTCCGCTTTTCATCACAAGTCTCCAGTTGGGGAAGGGCAGTGCGGTACAATATACACGCACTTTGCTCACAATGCTGGGAGCGGGGCGTGCACCGACCCACATGTTTCTCGCAGGACCCCAAAAGGAGGCAAATGGCAAGCCCTGTGCGGCAGGCGTGACCGATGCAAAAATGGGAACTCGATTTTATCAGCAAAACAATTCCAAAAGAAAGAGACCGTGTGGCGTTGCGATTGGCGTGCATAACCGCCAGTCGATGGGGAGAAATAAACCTCTTGCAGCGACAAAACTTCATTCCACAACCACACGATCCAAACGCCCTAATTCTCGATTGCGGCGCGCTACCAAAAAACGTTGGAGAGCAACCCGTTCAGGGCAGCAAGGCACGTCGTTATTGGGGAAAAAGGACGCAATCCGCGTGCGGCGGGTAATAAAAAACGTGGGAGAAAACGAGAAGCCAACAACCCTCGCCACAAGGGATGTCGAGAAGATCCCCAGGCCGTACGGAATGACCGCACATTCCATAAAGAGAGGTGCGCTGGCGCAAGAAGCAACAGCCGTAGTGGAAAACAATTTGGATCCCCGCATCATTGCACAGCTGAGGAAACATGCCGATCCTCTCGAATTCCCTCGAAGCACAGTCCGATACCTTGGCATGTGGACTGCGACGCCAAACAGCTCTGCAACCCTCTCATCGTGGGTGTGGAGAACCTAAATCGTTGGATCTCGGCGCCATGGGGGTGTCCGGAGGAGAAGAGGGATGTGCGTCATATATTCCGAGGCCACAGCGTGACACGTAGAATGCACACCGCTCGTGCGGCTACGAAAAAGGAGGAGGACGAATTACCCCTACAACAAGTGGATGTTGGGACGTTGTCTGTAGATTGGATCCGGAAGAGAATGAATACCACTACTCTCTCTCTCTCTTTCTCGCTTCGACGCGGTATGGGCCAACTTGGAGCGTCCAGNTCGACGCGGTATGGGCCAACTTGGAGCGTCCAGTCGACAGCAGCAAGAGCGGCAGAGAACCCTCTTTGCGTATCCCGGAAAAGGGATGCACAAGATCAAAAAAGGCGGGCATCATACGTCCGGCCTCAAGTGAACCCACTGAAGGGGATGGGTGATCCCATTCTCTGTGGTGGAAGAAAAGCCTTCGGGTTGTTGGTGACGATTCATCGGCTGGCCAAAGGAGAAGAACGACCAAGATGAGGACGAAGCAGGCGTCCCATTGGGTCACATCTCCCAGTATTTGGGAGCGGTGTGCGATGAGACGGCGTATTTGTTCGACCTGGAGGCATCCTTCTTCCAGGTCGCTCTTCCCCAAAAGGCGTGGTCATGTTTCCGATGCCGGACGGAGACAGGGGAGCTTGTGGAGTTTGCCAGATTGCCGATGGTTTGCAAGCGCAGCCCAGAAATACTGCACACCATCACACGGACCATCGCCGGTGATCCCGAGGTTGTGAAGCAACGGTGCGCTGCCCCGATGGATCTGCGAATAAACACGCGGATTGATAATATTCGTAGCAGCGGACCGCAACGTGTGGTCGAATCGCGGGGTGGTGTTATTGACAAGAATCTACGCGAGTGTGGTGCCACAGCGGGC
>JASANU010000666.1:0-20895 GCA_030849675.1 Trypanosoma platydactyli | reverse complement strand
CTCGCGGCGGCGCCGGTACTTCACCTGGAAGCGCTTGAAGTACGCCTTGTTCTTCACAACCTTGACAAATGGCATTCCTGTTTGTGGACTGGGGGAGGAGGAAGAAGAGAAGAAAGTAAGACGGGCAATTGAGAGCTGCAGGAAATAAAAAATCACATACTCCCTAGCGGCCCAGGAAATGAGCACAAAATAAAGCATGCACCTGTGTAAAGCACTAACCAAAACCAAAAAAAAAAAGAATCAATTATTGGGTTTCTTTTCTCCTGTGCTAATGTGTTGTTCTTTGAGAAGACAAGGACGACGAGGACGGCGACGTCAAAGGAAGCAACACCAACAACGGCGGAAGAAGCATCTCAGTGGTGCCTAATTCCCTTGGCGGTCGCGGATTCGCTCGATCAACGATGCGATCTTTGCCTTGGCGGCGGCCTTCTTCTCGGCACCAGTCCGCCTCACCGTGTTGTATTTACGTGGCACTGCATCAGCTGGGCGTTCCTTCTTCGCACGCCGCTTCATCGGGTCTGCGCGGATGGCGGCATGCGCCTTCTTGTAGATCCCCTCGATTGTGTCTGGTGCCATTTTCGCCGCAATGTACTTGGAGAACTGGCATGTCTTTTCGTCGGGGTTCGAGCTCGCCTCCTCATGCACCTGTTTCAAGTATTCAGCAACATGACGTCCGAAGATGCGGTCGCGATGAATCTTGCTGTTCAGTGAGTCCTTCTCCTTGTCGTAGCCCGGAAAGCGGTTCGGGCGGTGTGGAACCGCCAGACCGCCGTCCACGGCACCCTTAAGCACGCCGAACACACGTGCACCAGTTGTCGTGCGCGCGAGTCCAACGTCGAGGATGGCCTTGAACGGAAAGCGCTTCTCATCATCGCCCTGATCGTCCGCCTTGGTGCGCACAGCCGAGTACGACCCATCCACATCCTTCGCACCCTCAAACTTGTCACCGAGCCTGAGCTTCGCAAGCATGCGCCGCGCTAACAGCAGACCCGTAGCGTACGCCGCCGCGTAGTTTGTCAGACCGTGCTCTACCCCGAATATTGGGAGCTCGTGCGAGTACGCTGCCATCACAACCTCATCGCCCACAACCTTGGCGTGCACAATCTGCGCAATGATGTCGCGGTTCGTGATGCGCACCACCAAGCGGTACTTGGGAGTGCCAAACTTGGTCTTGTCCTGAAGCACCATCTGGCGCCGCGCATGGTAGTCTGTCTTGCCCTCGCGGCGGCGCCGGTACTTCACCTGGAAGCGCTTGAAGTACGCCTTGTTCTTCACAACCTTGACAAATGGCATTCTCACGTGAGAAAATCCCTAGAGATGTTTTTGTTTTGAAAAAATTAAGCATAATTAAAATATTTGCAGGATTGAAGTTTAGGTATTTTTGTATTTTTTTTTTGTTTTTCGTTGGAGGTTGATTGAGGGAGCCAGGAGCTAGAAGTAGATAAATACTGAGGTGTTAATTAAATGAAAGAGATATTCGAAATGGCTGCATCGTAGCAAAATAATGTATGCTTGATGTAGTCACACACTTTACATCTTTAAACTTTTGCTGTTGTTGTTCTTGTTGTTGTTGGTGTTGTTGTTACTGTTGTTGCTGGTGGTGGTGGTGGTGAAGGGGGTGTTACTCTCCTTGTATTTGAAGTGCAAAAAAAAAACTCTCAGTCACGACGAAGGAGAAGAGCGTTAAGGCGACGCACCTCCCCTTCGAGGGTAATGTTTTGTTTTTTTCTGGTCTCTAGTTCGCAGACACGGTTAGCCAACTCAAGCTGAAGTGTATTCACTTGATGCATAGATTGCCTCCACATACATTCAATATTGTGGATGTATTCTCCCGCATCCAGAAAAAGTCCATCGTGTGTCTGTGGCGTCGACGACGATTCTTCATCGTTCTGCAGAATCCCAGTTGCATTGCCATGGGCCCGCAGAACCACCATTCGCTTCGGCACTGAAGATAACGAGTCCAGGCTCATCTCCAAATTCCCCGATGAAACTACGCTCACCCCTGGCGACCTCTTCCGCGACTCAGCTGAGATGGGTGGCAGAAGAGAATTTTGCCGAAGTGCTCTCACCGATGGCCTCCACGGCATGTCAAGAAAGAGATCACGTGGGTACCGCAAGAAGAGTCCTTCGCACAAGGTTGCAAAGCTCCACACTTGGTGCTCATCGAAAGGTGTAAACACCTGCGGCGATCCAATGGGTTTGTCAGCTACAATAACACACGCAAAACCAGCTATTGGCACCACCACCCCACATCGTCCATACGACGAAGGAAGCATTTGACTTTCGAAAGGGCGTTGTTTTGCTTTATCCAGCGTGGAAGCTGCGTGAGCGGGTTTGGGTTTGTTGCTGAAATTAATAGCCACACCGCTTTGTACTACTGTAACGAGGGTGTCGGCATTGGCGTAGCTAACCTCTGGAGGAAATGCTTCCGGTCCATAGATGTGCGCTACACGACACAATGCACGGGGTGCATCAATGTCATTGTCAAGATATACCGCCACACGGGTAGCATTGACACGTGACAGAACAGACTCCATCATCACAAACAGCGATGTCTGCAACAACGACGTCGCCTTCCTCTTTTCAAGACGTCGAAGTAACGGAACAGAGTTTTGAACTTTGTTTTCGTCACTGATCTCAGCAACCACATCTTGTTGCGCCGTCGAAGAATCCAGTGTTGTAGTATTCTGAGCTAACAGACTAAATCCTGTGGGAAGAATAGTGCGTGGTTTCAGGATCTCTAAAATAGATTTGGATTCCTTGTCTTTCATGTAGATGAAAAAATCGGTTAATTGCGTCTCGATAGAAGTGGTCAGTTTCTCGCTAGAAGCAAAAAGTCTCTGCCCAAGTTCTCGAAGAGCACTCGCTGTGAGTTGGATGGAATTCGGTGACGGGTTGAATTTAGAGCCATCAGGGTGAAGATCTGCATCGAGTGATAACGATGCTGTGCTCAGTGCTTTGGCCACGCGGCGTATTGCGGCAAGCTGCTCTTCGACGGCTTCATCAAGTATGGGCATCATCAAGCGCCACCCACCCAATGCGGCCGTATGTCGTGCCGATTGTACCACAGCCGGCACCAACAAGACGACTTTGCGGGACCTTCCGCTCGAAGGATAAACCGAAGAGAAAACAAACATAAAACAGAAAAGAAAAAGAAGAATGCATACAACAGAGAGTGTGTGCGTTTGTTTATATATATATATATATATATATATGCGTGTGTGTGTGCGTTTGTGTCAAATTGTGTTTCAGTGCGAGAAGTAAAACAGGGGAAATCGGCGGTCTACAGCTACAAAAGAAGAAGAGCGAGTAGACACGCAACAACGATGGCGCTAGTTCTCTCTTCATTTATACTCAACTATGTTAAGTAATGTCTGCAGGGAAGCAGGGGGAAAGAGAAACTGATAATTCGTCTCCTATTCATCATCGTCATCACAAAAAACGGAAGGAAACCCCAGCAGTTATGTGTTCATCTCCTCCCTTCCCCTCCTCCTTTCCTTCTCTCACCCTCCATATCTTCTATCCCACTCCCCCCCCCAACAAACACCACATTCACTCGCTTCGGGAATAAATTCCAGCACACCACTTCAGTCAATGAGCCGCTTTTTCCGGAAATACGTCTTCAGGTGCCGCACCTGCCATATGGAGAAGAGGACAAAGACAACGATGATTAACACGGTGAAAAGTGTGACATTGTGTGTCATTGATTCATTCGTGTTGCGCAACTCGGCCTCCTTCTCCTTGTAATAGATGTGCTCCAAGTGAATGGAACGCACAGTCTCCTCCATGACACGAAGTTCCACTTCGATAGGACGCAGTTTCTCTTTGGTTGCAAGAGCGACATAGCTTTCCTTCTCATTCCCGAGCCGTATATCCACGCTGACGACGCGCTTCATGCTGTCATTACGCATGACGCCTTGTGCCAAGCGAGAGAAGAAGCAGACCGTCACCTCACCACCGTCAGCGATGAACTCATGAAGGGTGCCGTGATCGCGTGCGACATCTGAAAGGAGCACATTTTGGCTCGGACCAGATATAACGGTATCCAAAAACTGCGCATACCCTGGAGCTGCTGCGTACGAAATCCGCAGCTCAACGTTGCTAGGAACATCCTCCAGGAAGCAGCGATGTCCATCAACTGGCAAGTCAAAGGCGAAGGCATCAGCACTTAGCATAGGGCTTGACAGCGTTAATACGATTACTAAGATCAATAAATTCAAGTGACAAAACATCCTTATTTTTGTTGTTGTTGCTTTCTTTTCCCTCCTCCTCATCCTCCTTAATTTGCACCTTATTGCCCGTGAGGTAGAAATAACAGAAGAAAGGGTGGGGCGTAGCGCGTGAGTCAACAAGACACAAAAGAGATAGAGAATTTTGTTTACAGTGTATGCTGAAAGAAAATGACGACGAGTTATCCAAAGCCGGGAAGCTCAAAGTGGTCTTTGGTAAAACCCAGACAAGAGGTTGCACTGCATGCAGACATGTCAGGAAAACTCATCCCATTGATCGAACGCTGAAGATGACAGCTGTCGCTATCGTTTAGTGGCTGATCGCTGACAGCATTGAGTTCACACTGATCCCCAAATCAGAGAAAAACATACTACAGGGCATGATCCCACCGCAGCAATATCTTATTTCGACAGACTTCAGTGCTCAGACGCAATAACCAGTAAACGTATACAGGAGCATGAAATAGGTCCTTCACAGAAAGGGGGAACATCGAAGTAATACTTGCAATGCGACAGCAGCACCTTTGCTTTGATGCGCTGCCAGGATCCTCCTTGGCCGCGAACAGGAACGTCGACAGAAAGCACGTTGCAAGTCACCAACAAAGTGTTTCATAACAGACAGACACAGCAATTGCTAGAAAGGAAAAGAAGGAATGGTAGAATAATAGTGAAGAGTCCTGTCCCCCGCCCTCTTAGAGAGTCTGAATCAATGACAGGCAGAAAACACGTCCTAAAAGTAGTAGCCCTTTATTCCTCCATATAAGAGGGGGAAAAGATAAAAGGGCTTATGTGTCGTTTTGGGAAAGACCAGAAAACATAGAATAATTATTTAAAATAGTTACCGCCTTCTACTTTCTTCCCGTTTAGAAGATGAGGAAAAAAACAGCGTGTTTGTGCCGAGAGTTACAGTTAGGATGTCAAAATAAAATCAAAAAGAGCCCATGAGAATCTGGGAGGACCCGTTGTTGTCTACAATAAAATTTTAATGCCGAAGTGGGCACCCTTCAGCTCGCCCCGTCTCCGAGGCGATGAGGGTTGCGTTGAGCGGGGACTTTCAGAAGTTGTGCTTTGGGGCAAGCTGAATGCTTGGAAATAAAATGAAAATATTTTGATCTTCCGTCTACCCCCCTCTCCGTATAATATGAAGTGCAAGATTGGGGACCATATTCCCGTCGCAGGCCCTCGGAAAAAATTCTTTGGGAATAATGAGGAAGACTAGGCCATTCCTGTAGTGAGCATTCGGAAAAAAATGTGGACTCTTAGCGCTAAGAAGGAAGACGAAAAAGGAGTTGGTGAGAGTAGGGGAAAAAGGAAATGGGCATGCAAGAAAAAAGACAGATCTGCAGTAAAAGAATCGGTAAATGTAACTCGTTGTTTTATTTTATTCCACTGCACCTGGCACACGGAGGAAAACCACCAAGAAACCGCTTCTCCCACGCCCTCTGCATCTGCAGGGGAGGGGCGACTAGGCAAAAAAAAAGGCGGGAACAAGAAGATGCCAGTCTACATAGAAGCAAACACATGAAGCAAAAAAAAAATGGAGTGACACATAAAGACATGCTAAATTCCGTTCAGAATATCGACTAATAAATCGGGCATGATTCCTTTCTCCCAATTCTGAACAGAACAAAAGGAAAAAGGGGGAAAAAGAATCTCCAGCATAATCAAAGCTTATCAAACCTTCATGCACCCCTCTTTTGACAAGTCCCCAAAGCCCCTCTTATTTGTGAAGAGCTCATAACAGAGGGATGTGTGGACCAAAAGGTCTTACCAAGCGGCAAGGCTCTCAGGGGTTTTACTGCCCCGATGTTTGTCCTGCGAGGAGGAAATTCGGGAAGGTGTGTGAGTAGGGCAGTAAAACAAAAACTTTCTCTCATCGGAAAGAGCACCACAAAAATATGCGCTCCATAAATGGCGAAGACCAACAAGGAAAAAAAAAAACCAAGAGTACAAAAAGAATGCGTGTCCTCCCCTTTCAGTCGACGTTCTCTTCACAAGCTCCTAATAAGCGCGATGCTCGCAGCATACCTAACGGGGATATTTTTCCAGATATTCAGATGCCACAAGAAACCCACGATCATTAAGCGGGTGTCCAGGACCCACTGGAAGCCGGTTATCAAAGTAACGCACGTAAATCTCTAGCGCCTCCCGCCCTGTAGAGACAACCCATGGAATGGTGCATATCCACTCAGAGCCTTTTATGGTTCCATTATGAAGGTTTTCTTGATAACGTCCCGTGATCTTCTTCGTGAAGTGTTCCACTGTGCCGAACAAAATAACGGGCGTTGGTGGTACAGCGCCGACTTTCCGACGAACCTCTTCCAGTGCATACTCAAAATCCGTCCCTATACCCCCCATCAAAAAAATAGGGAAATCAAGGTTGAAGTCTGACTGACGCTCTACCAGTTTATTGCAGCGGTAAGTCATAAAGGCCTCCACGTATGGGTTCTTCGATTGCTCGTTGATGGTCACTCCGGGTTTTAGTGCCAAGGTACCAAAGTCAACAAACAGACCACAAGACAAGATCCCCAGTGATCTGGCGACACGATTACCCACCTCCATGGCACCGGGACCACCACCGGTGACAAGCGCCAGTGACTTTTCTGGGTTCAAGAGGGGGTGACGGCAAGTCTTTTTTAGTTGCAAGATGCCGTTGAGGAGATACATAAGCTCCGCTTCAAAGTCGCCCTCCACCAAGTTAGATCCATAAACTCCAAAGAAGGTAGCAAGTAAATACTCATGCCGCCGCTCCACAGGCACAAATACACCACTGTCGCGATCGTAGCGCCGGATAAACTGGAATATCTCCCCACGGGATTCATCAACAAAGAAAACAGAAATACCAAAAGTGTCCAGGTCGCATAAAAGACCACGGTCATCTTGGCTAAAAAATTCATTATGATGTCGCGAGGCCTTGGTGAAGAAGATTCCACGAACCTTCTTCCCAACAGTACAAGAGAGAATCAAAGACTTTAGGCAAGGGGAAGGAAAATAACGTGTCAAGAGAACACCGTCACTCGTAATATCACCGGCTGAAATGGCTGAAAGAATACTGTATTCACACTCTTGATGCACAGAGTGCTGTGCAAGCTCTTGCTGCCGCTCCGGGTCATTGTAACCGACATACGGCACCATTTTGGGATCCGCCGTAACCCAGTCCTCCGGTGTCAATTCGTTAAACTGACCTCCCTTGCTAATATACGTACAGCAACAGATATTACCCTTAGGTGCTGTTTGAAAAACACGTAATACATCCGCTTTTCGTCCACACCGCTCGGAAAGCGTTTTACGCAATGAAAACGTAACGTGTTCACGATACGATTCCAGCGTGAAAAACTCAATAGGCACGTGAGTAAGCTCTTTGGAGGATTCACCATAGAACATAAATGTGCGATCATGAATCTTCTGACTCCCACCAGAATCAGGTTCAATTACTCGGGAACTCATTGATTTTAGACCTGGGGGAAGCAGTTCATCTACTACACGTCCAAACATGGTTCGAAGATGCATCGCGTAACCACGCACCATCAAAATGCCCTTTGGTGGTGCAATGCGGGTGTGGTTCGCCTGAAATGTCTGGTGAAGGCGTAATAGATCCTTGTACTGAGTGCGGTGTTTTAGCGCTGCGCCAATGGTAGGAAGAAGTCCGTGAATCTCACCATTGAATGCAAAAGTACCATCCAGAACAGGTAAAAATGCAATCACCCGCCCGTCTACCATTTTAAGCTCCCAGTTGGGTTCAGATGAATTTCCGTACGTAAGCAGAAGCTCACCTTCTTGATTTACTGTATGCAGCAAACGGTCAATATAACACTTTTCTCGAACCTTACGGACCTGCTCAACCGCGAAGAGTTTGCCAATATAAGCTCCCTCAACAATGTAATCAAGCATCAACACAGCGAGAGGAGATAGAGCAACTAATTTCACATGGATCACTGCCTCTAAGGCATTCCGATCAAGTTCTATTTTAATATCCTCAGCGTTGACTCCAAGCTGGGTCAGTGAAGATTTTAGAATGAACTCTGAAGACACGTTCTCTGCGAATCCACGGAATTTTCCTGGAATATCTTTACAGACCGCCAACACCTCTGCGAGGGTGCGGTCCTTCCGCTCAATCGATGTGATCAACGCATCCTCCGTAACCAAGTCATAGGGGTTAGAAAGCTTCCCCCTGGTGAAGCTATAGCTTTGAGCTGCGCTACCACGCTGAAGAACATAGTCCGGAAGCCACCGAGGGCACATCAAAAAGCAGAAGAAAAAATCTTTCGTGTATTATATGTCCTGTATGTACCCATGTACGGTTACTGGGTTTCCGTTTACTATTTTTCTCTTTTCCCCTCCTCCTCGTTTAGATAAACAGATATTTCTCTTATTTCGTGTTATATATATATATATATATATTCACTTGACTTCCTTCCTTTTTGCTGATGCTATGTGTAGATCTCCTCTCACTAGGGTGAAGGCGTCAACTTAACAAAAGGAAAAGGACACGCACTTAAAGTCTGCACTTTAGACGCAAAGAAGCAAATGTACGTATAAAGGAGCAAAGGTTTGCCATCACCCTACATGTGAAATCCACATTCCTTCACACTTTTCCTTTTCCTCTTTTTTAAAAATCAAAACTTTTTACCCGAACAGAGAAAAGGGGGTAATAAAGGCCTCGTCTTCATTACTGCCGGTGACGTGCATTCTTTCCCGGCCGCTGCCGTTTAACACCACCAGGGCGAAGGTTTTTGGTCTGCGGTAAGCGTCCCCCTTTGCGAAAACGTCTGCCCCCTGGTGCGTTATTACCATTAGCATCATCATCACCATTCTCAAGGATGTCCTGCAGCTCATCATTACCCTTCCGCTTGTGCCGCCACTCGGTGATGCGCTCTCCCATCTCCCGCTTGTACTTTGCACGTTGCCGAAGCACCTCCGCCTGCACCTCTTTTCCAAACTTCTTCTGGTCCTTCATGGCACGCCGGTGGGCACGTTCCTCGATGGCAGCCTTGGATTTCTCCATCATCGCAGAAATTCGGCCCATCTGAACATCACCTTTAAACATCTCTGCGTAGTAGTCAGCAGGGCGCTTCCACGGCACCCCAGCAGACTCAAGCAGAGAAAGACCTCGTGAAACAGATAGTAAGGCTTGTTGAATGAAGGCCTCTTCACGCCTCGGATCATCATCGGCCTTGAGGTCCACAGGAAGGGTCTTTGTAGATGTTAAGGCCATTCGCTCTACCCACTGCGCCGGTTCGCTGAACTCAATGGTTGCAGGCTTCTCGTTCCCTTCGCCTTTCACCATTCCTTCGTTCGAAACCATGTTCTTCGTTCCCTTCTTCTGGGGCTTCTTTGCTACTTTCTTTACAGTATTACCTGGTTTTCCGCCAGGGGTACTTTTTTTTTTAGCCGCCATACTGTACACTGGCATTTCCCCTTTGCTCACCCTTCCCACCTGCTTTTTAGATGCCCCACCAGGTCCTTCGCCCTTGAAGGAAAGTGCGGGCAAGAAACAAGAAAAAAAGAAAAAACAAACCCTTCTCTGAAAGGAAGCAGAACTCTATGTCTGACGCGTTGTTGCATTACTGCCGCAACTGATGCAAAGAAGAGAACAAATAATTTCGATCTAAAGTAAGGTACGGGAGAGATTATCAAATCTCAATACATGAAAAAGTGACTACAAGATATCTTTACATCACTGAATCTGCACCGCAGTGCCTAATCCGGAGGTCCCGTTTCCCCTCAAGTAAGCTTCGTAAGTGGACGTCATTCTTTCTTGCTTCGCACCAAGCTGTGCAATGAGATGTTGAAGGTTTCCAATGACGGCATCTTTTTCCAGTGTTAAGTCACGCACTCTATGTTCGATCTCGCTGATTCCTTCAGGGTCAATGTTGGCCCGCTTCAGAAGCTCAGTTAGTCGAGCATCACGCCCCTCAAGTTGCGACTGCACAAGTTCCAGTTTACTTTGCAAGAGAACACGGCGGAATGTCGCTTTTTGCTGAATATCTTGTAGCATGTTGTTGTACTTGGTAAGAATGATATCCCGGTCCTCCTCCAGCTTCACAAATCGTTGCGAAAGCACCTCATGCTCCCATGAAAGAGTACGTAGCTCCTGCTCGCCTTCCCGCACCTCTACTTTCATCCCCCGCAACTTTTCCTTGTCTTTCAAGTAGTTGCTAAGTTCCTGCTCTAGTTCTCGCTTTTGTCGTTGCAATTTGGCTAAAGGTTCGGTGAGCTTCTTGTTTCGTTGGGCAACATCCATCATTGCCCGTTCATTGTGAGCTACAGTTCTTTTTCGTGCGTAGACCTCGTCCTTCAGGGTTCGAATCATCTCCAAGTTGTTTGATGTGATTTCGCTGTAATACTCTTTCATCTCCTTAAAGGTTCTTTCATGAACTTCACGAAGCTCGGCGATGTGGTCTTCCTTGCGCTTCTCAACGAGAAAAATCTCTTCACGACGACGTTGATCCATCTCATCACGCAGATCCTTTGTCTTTTTCTCGTATATGAGGTGCATCTCCCTCATTTTGCATTCGAAAGAAAGTTGCTGCTCTGTGATGACCTTGTCTTGCACGGCAACCAGAGAGGATGTCATGTCTCGGTGCTCGTTTTCTTGCTCCCGAAGCAAGAGCCTAGCATCATGAACTTCCCTACATGCGTTTCTTTCATTCTGACGGAACTCCTCTTCACGCAAGGCGAGAGTCCGTTCCGCCTCGCTTGTCATCTCTGCTAACTGAAGCTGGTGCTCATACATCATATGTCGTATCTTCTGCTTGAATACACTCTTCTCTACTTCGTGGCGCTCTTGGGCTTCCACCTTCTCATGTTGCCGTTGCCGGAGGAGCGCCTTCAACTCCTCCAGCTGCCTCTTGGATATCTCCCAAAAGGAAATAATGCGGTCACGCTCCAACTGAAAATAGTTACGCATTGCTTTTGTTTTCTGAAGGGCATCAGTGGCAAGCCACAACTCCCGTCCGTTGGGCAAAGGAGCGCAAGCTGGTGCATCGGCGCTTGGAGGTGCCAAAGATTTTTTTTTTCCTTTCGCACCTTCAGGAGGTCCTTTACCCTTTAATCCCGGTGTCACTAGTGCCTTTTTCTTAGGGGGCATCGATCTCAGTCTTGTCTAATATTATATGCACAGGTACAACACGTAATCAAGAGGTTTTTTTTTTCCAGAACAAGAGAAAAAGAGAACACCAGAAAAATAGTCTCTCAGCCATGCCATTAAAAAAAAAAAAACACGGACAAAAGAAAACACGGTGAAAATCCACCTGAATGTGAGAAAGGGAATTAGGTGAATAACTGCCCCCCTCCTTTGAGTGTATTCTTTCAGTGTCCTACTCAGTAGACACTGGCGGAGCTACAAGTTTTTCCCATGGAAAGTTTGGAAGGATGTAGTCCTCAAAATGCCTCGACGTATAACGTGTCGTGTTGTCATGGCTGTAGCGTTCTTGAACCGCAATATACTGATTGATGTAATAAAAGAGCAGATCGTCTACCTCACCGCGGTAGAATGGCGAAACTGCTTCCTTACAACGCCGATTCTTTTGAATAATGAATTCACGTAGAAAGTAGTAAATTGCTTCTACCGTTGCCAAGTATGTGGGGTCATTATTTTGAAACCGCCAGAAGAGAGAGGTTTGCGACTTAATGCGTACATGCCTAAACCTGTGGACACGCTCATCTCTCGCAATTGCCTTGCTTTGTTGCCAGGTACTGTCAATAAAGATAACATTTCTGAAGGAATCTAAATTGTCGAGGTCACCAAGCTCTGTGCTCTGACTGCTCGGATACAAAACAAGGGTCGATTCGAGGTCCAATTCGGGGGGCACCTCTGGGTATTGCACAATATGCAGGTCAGGGGAGATGGTTGATGCAGCGAGGCTCGTGCTCTTGCCACGCAGCTCCCCGGGATGAAGTATGACGTATATATTTAGAGGTAACAATAGAGGCGGGGGGTGACTCTCTGGGTGTACAACAGTCAAGCAGTCATAGCAGTAATATTGTCTACGTTTACCGCATTTATTACAAGAGCGGCGCCCTTGGTTCTCCCTTAAACGGTAAAGTGGGACGGAAAATTGCAGAGACTGAATGAATTTCACAATTGCTTTGTAGCGCTCCTCATTTTTTTCTTCATAGACTTTGCGCCCACGTTTCATAAACAAATCAAAACGAAAAATACTTTCGCACGTAAACACAAGGAAAAAACAAAAGGAAAGAGTTGCAAGTATATGGGCTCGAAATGTATCAACATTATTAGTAATAATATCACAGTCAGTCGTGCAGTTCTAAGTAAGCTTGTTCAATTTTATGTGAACATTTAAGAAACTCCATTTGCATTACTGTTCAACACTGCTTAGACTGCATTCACCATCAGCAGGTGTATACCACAAAAAAGTTCCAGCACGAGAGAAGGAGCCTGGGTTGACGGCGTGCACTCCCTTATATGCGCATTCCCATTGTTCGGTGCTATCACACAGAACGAGCAAATGTGGAAGAATCGGAAAGCAAAGAGCTTTATCTGCCTTCCACAAGACACCTTCCTTGATATCTGGTGCCAAATGCGCCTCATCCATAATAGTTTTGGCAACCCTCTCAAAGGAAGTAATGGGCGCTACCTTATCAGGAGAGGAGCAATCAAACATGCATCCACTCTTCTGAAAAGAGCGAAGAAAGTCACGGCGAGCCACTACAATTTCATGCGTAAAAAAACGTAGTCTACACGGGTTTGGTGCAAAAACTATATTCTTTAAACGCCCCTGTAATGCCTTTCCAAAAATACTCACAATAGGAGGTTGAGGCAGGAGACCCAGGAGACTTGTAACATCGTTTGGACCAGGAACAAACACAACCTGCGAGTGTTGAGCAACACGTGGTGCATATGATGTTATTACCGATGCAAGGGTATCCATCAATAGTTTGTAACGATCAGATCCTTCAAACGGTTCGGGGAGATGAGAAATATCGTCATACTGAACCGCGGCGGAACAGAAGTCCCCCACCATAACCAACGTTGTATCTATTAACTCACTCTCCGACCGATTCTGCATTTCCTTAAAAAAACTAACCAATCGGTTCATCGTTGATTGCTCATCCAGATGTACATGCGACATCACTATGATCACCGACTGAAATGACTCTTTTTCTTGTGCGAAAGCCGCCACGACATCAGGTGGTCTGCAACCAAAAAGATCATAATCGGCAGCAATATCCCGCAGTGCATCCTCACGTCTCTCTGCTGGGGGAAGATCGAGACTTGCAACAAGAAGAGCTCCTCCGGACCACTGTCCTTGTGCCAACACTAAAAAGCCATCCCCCACAAAACCTATTGGAAAACGCACATCCTTGCGAAAGAGAAGTTTAATGCGTCCATACAAGTCCTCCAAATGTGTTTCATTAGAACCTCTAATAATCATTCCTAAGACCACCACAGTTTCCGAAGGTTCAATTCCTTCAAGTGTAATGGTAGGAACCAAGGGAGGAAGATCACGATCTAAAGAATGTTTGTTAAGGTCACGTCGAAAGAGACCGCTTCTCAGGCACCGCCTACGAGCAAAGAGATACCGTTGACGAAGGACGGAAAAACGGTCACCACTATGCTCTGCACGCTGCACTTTCATCTCACCGCTTTGTTCATCTATGTAGACATATGGCACGTTCTCCAATGTGACTGGTATGACTGACGATGCCGCCTCCTTATCAGAAACTCTTTGTTCTCTAACTGACTGCTGTGTAATAACAAGCTTCATTTTTTCCTCATCTATAAAGCGATCCCCGGCACAAAGTTTGCGAAGCAGTGTGAAAAGCTCTCGAAGTACTTTGTGTCGCCTTTCGGCATCCCCACCGAGACTAGAGAGGTAATCTGAGAAACCCTTTAGCGCAAAAGGATGAAGCCGGTACTGGTGCGCCCGTGCCAAAACCTGAATGTCAGTACGGTAATCTTGCATTTTTTTTCTCCAATGCTACTGAGAGAAAATACGGAATAGTATATACCTTTCCTTTTTCTCCCTTAATGTAAATAAATGAACGAAGGTAAAAAAAAAAAAAAACAATACCAAGAATAGTCATTTAGTTTCACGAATTTCTTCGATGATGAGAAGGACAAAACCCATGACATCCTTTGCAACAGTTTTCACTCTATTCATTTTGAACTGGTAAAAAAAGGAAGTGCTAACAGAGCCTTTAGGCCGCCTCTCACGCGAGGCAGTGAGGAGCAGGTAAGACTGGTTTCCATTCACTCACACTTTACGCGAGCTTCAACGGCAATAAATGGTAGAAAGAAAGGAAAAAACTACTTAAATGTCGGTAGGTCGATACCATTCTTATCGCAAGCTCTCAAGGGAAAAAAGCGAAGGAGGAAAAGAAAGTAAAGCAAAATATCATATATATATAAGAGTTTAGATCAAGAGAAATGATCCAACTCCTTAACCGTCTGGACTCTTTATAGACCTTCAGGAAGACGCAAACGCAATAATGTACATCAGTTTCCCTTTTTTGATGACGACCTCCTGTGGCGTTTATTTTGTTTTTGATTTGGTTCATTGATATCTTTTTTCGACATCTCCATGTTACGAAGAACTAGTGAATCTGGATCATGGATAGCATCACAGTCATAAGGCAGTGGTTCAGTTTGCTTGGACCATCGCAGGGGAATTGTGGGAAATACACCGCAAGGACTGCTGAAGCATTTCGCAGCTGCTTCAAGTATAGGCTTGATAAAGCTACTCGCCCAATAGCGCCATTTCTCATCGAAGAAAAGAGTCCTGAACGTATCCAAATCAAAGGTGGTCTTTCCTGTCTCTTCATAAAAACGCAAAACACCCTCCAACTGTTGCATACGAAGATCCGCCAACACCTTTCGAGTCTTTGTGGTGCGTAGTATCTCCCAGGAGTGTGTCAGTTTGGATCGATCCACGTGACCAGAATAAACATCAAGAGGAAGACACCCATAGCAATGCTCAATAAAGTCCATAGAGGTGTTTTCATCTGAGAGCCCCATATGAAGTGCTTTGCTGGCGCGAAGACAATCCACTTCGGAAGATTGATCCGATCGAAAAACCTCAAAAAGCTTGTTCCTAAGATGTTCGCTGAAAATACCAACTGAACATAGATACTCGTGAAAACGGGATTCTGAGGCCTTATAATCCTCCCTTGGAGGTGCAAAGCGAGTCATTCCAGCCCATATTCCTTCCATGTATGACCCCTTCCACTGATCCTCCAAATCGATTTGGCGCACGACTCGCGGTTCAAGTGTCCTCCGACGTCTTTCCTCATAAGTCGAATTCCAGAGATTAGGATCTTTGGGGGATACCGTTTGCAGAAACGCAGTAATTCCTTCGTCCCATGTACCTAGAACGGAAAACATATCTGATTTTTTATTAACGAAAAAGATGATGTCGTGAATATGATAGTAACAAATACAGTCGACAAAAAGACAAGGAGAATGAGTTTTCTTTCCATTAGGTTCAAAGAGAATGAATCCGTAAAACACCTTGAACCAGATGTGTATTCAGCAAGGAGGGTGAGTGGAGGAACTAGAAAAAAAAAAGAGGACAAAAACAATATCTGCAAGCTCAGCACCAATGCCTCTAATTTACATGATCTCCAATGCAAGCCTATGTGTCGTTTTCCCTATATTTCACCTCTATGGGCGCAAAAGCAGAAGTAACGAAGGGAGTAACGGACATACTAGGTGGATCGATATAGCCATGGCTTGATGCAGTATTCAAAGGGTGACAATTCTGGACACGGTGGTTTTCGGTGTGTAGATCGGTAGGTTGTGGAAAAACTGCGAGTTTCGGGTGTTAACCCTGATTTTGTCCTCCGTTGATGAGTGTATGGCACACCTCTTTTGTAGGTATAATCTGCCCTCATCGTGGTTGTTCCCCTAAACGGGATGGTATGTATATGTGAAGTACCTGTTGTAAATGGCTCGTACACCATTTTTTTCCATAAAAAGGAGTCTTGATATTCCGAAGAGCCCTCAAAAGAGATTTTCTTCGGCTTCTCGTTAGGAGGTTTAAAAGGTAGTACGCGCTCCAGTTCATGACGACGAATGGCTCGCTCTACTAGATTGTGCATCTCCCGATAAGTTGTTGTATTCTTTTCCATACGAGGCCCAGGGGCAGTCTTTATACGCAACCCCGGCATTGTTACCGGCTGGAGATGAATGGGAAAACGTCTAAAGTCCTCTTCGTACGTAGTATGATTTCTCACCTCAGCCTTGTTTGATAAAAGACACTCTACCTGGCTTGGCTGCTTGTTGGGGTTAATAAGCTTTTCAGAACGGGTTTGTGTCTTCCTTGGCCATTTATAGGTGTCCTCTACAGTTGTTCTTTCAAGGAATCGCTCAGATCCCGTACTTGCCATCGGTTTTCTCGGAAATCGTTTGTTCGTCCTACTACTGCGTAGCGCGGACATGTTATAAACAAGGTAATGATTTTAGTAAATAACGCACACGACCACACACACACACACACACCTTTAAAAGAAGGAAAAAAAAATGATAAAACGTCTAAAAAGTTAAATACAAAACAAATAAATGAAACATAAGCACGGAAAAAAAAAAAGAAAAAAAGAAAAGATGGAAATATTATTCCATATATATATATATATATATATATATGTGTGTGCAAAAAAAAAGATGATACGTATAAATCACCAATATCACTATTCTCGATACCTCAAGAGAAAGAAAGTGGATAGAAGAGGGGTAAAATATCACGCAAAGTTACTCTTTTTGTGTGTATTTTCGAGTTCTGCAGTCAATTTCATATTTTCCTTCTTTATCTGAGCCAACTCTTGACGAAGATTGTGCAGTTCGCTAACTAATTCTTGGTTTCGGTCGTGTACAACATCAGCTCTCCCACGCTCCCGAGACAGCTCTAATTCATAGTTAAACAACCCTTTTTTCAGTCGCTCGCTAAATTCTTCATACTGTTTAACCACCTTTTCACTGTTTTTCTTTAACTTTTCTTCATGGAGAATATGTCTCTTCATAGAATCCTGTAATTCTCTCGTACGCTCCTCATTAGCATCGGCCCGTAGCGTCTCTTCGTGCAAAGTACGCAACAAAACATTATTAAGCAAATAAGTTCCTTTAGCATCCTGTTGAACAGAAAAACAGTATGTTCCCAAAACTATCGTTATGCACCAGGCGCCAATCAAGCTTCCTCGTGCCATGGGAGCCAGCCACCATTTTTTGAGTCGATTTAAAGGTGAGGCAACATCTCTCCATGGAGTTGAATCACCTGGTGCTAGCCGATGAGTCCCATCGTGAAACGTTGCCTGTGCGTAACGATGAGATTCAGGCTCTATACCCATCCGAATGATAGTTGTCAAGCGCATCCTATATAGAAAAAAACTAGATAAATAATCACTGAGAATTGATAATAATATTAATAATAATAATAATAATAATAAAAATAATAATAATTGGCGAATGCAAAAGCAAAGGAAACACTTCACTAAAAGTTTTTTAATTTATTTTATCCAAATGAACATAAGACTCTATATATATATATATATATATATATATATATATATATATTGAGTGAAATAAAAAGACACAATCATTATGAAATTAGGGAAACGAGAACAACTAAAAAAGTTTTGAGTAAAAAAAAAAAAGACCGATCAACATCCATTTATTTATGTGGTTTCATCAGACCATTAAGAAATCCCATGATATTTGGGATTTTCCCATCCACACCAAAAGCTGAGCAAATCTCGCGAAACCCATCGTGTGTTCGAAGGGCAAAACTTAGTGAGGTTGCAGCAGCAGAGACCTGTGGATTTTTTACCTGTTCCACTATATCGGCCGTTGGATCGGTCCCTTCAGGGAGATAGTCGTAAAGTCTACACATAAAGAAGGCAGGATCTTCTCGTAATGCCTCAAGGAGCTTGGTTGACGAAAGGATATCATTTAAGTTTACATCCGGCTCAACCTCGTTACGCATACTGCTAAGAATTTCCTGAAATACGCCTTCAAGTCGAGCCCGCGATCTCTCAGGTGATGAAGGACCTTCAGCAATCAATCCATGTATTGCAGAAAAGTAGGTTGAGTCGTTTTCAGTTGACTTTTCCTGAATCCAGAAGAAAACAGTTGATCGCGTGCTACTAAAATCAAAAAAAAGAACTCGCCCAGTCGTACATTTCTCCACTCTGCCAAACTTGACTTTCCCGTGTGGAAGGACATAATGTTCCTCATCACTCCCAGATACCCATGTCATTTTTGCATGACCATCCAAACCCTTTAAAAAAGACAAGGTACCCCTTCGTCTATCTGGCTCGACCGTACCATCCTTGAGAATCATCTTTCCGGCCCGAAATTGAATCACACATTCCCCGCCTCGAGATTTCTGAAACATTTTTTTTTTTCCTTTAAGAGAACCAAAGATATTTTTTATTCAGGAAAAAAAAAATACATCATTTCAGTCAGATATATAGATTTAAAAGTTAAAAGGGGGAAATGTTTTTGAATTGGGGGAGTCTTTGTTGAAATTTTTTAACGTAATAAGACTACCTTATACAGCAATTTGAACGAAATCTACCGCATCACTTGCTACTTTTCCACTATTCCCATTCCCCCTCCCACCCTGTACCTTACTATAACCCAAGTAGGTGCCTACACCTCTATAACTCTAATATGATGCCTGTTTAACATGACCCAGCTTCAGTTCGAATGGAAGCCAATCAAGCGGGGTAGGGTCGCGGTATGTCATTGGACCAAGAGGGCTAGCTATTTGTACATTTCGAATGCGTGCCCAGCCCGGTATGGGGGTAAGACAACGATCCTTAACATCCTCGTATGAAATGTGTTCTGTCATAATCACCATGTCACGGTATTGTTGATACGTTCCGACCACACCAATAGCAATACACACAAGGCATATGGAATATCCGCAACTAATAAGTGGATACTTGCGTACTTTGAATATAAACCCCCATTTTTCCTGGGAGCCCGCTGCCGTCGATACATATCCATACTCTGTTTTTATGTTTCCTAGTTGAAGTCGAGTTGCTTTCGACAACGTCGGTGCTAATTGAACGTTTGAAAATCGCATGAAAACAAACAGAATATCTAACAGTTTCTACCTTTTTTCAACTCCCCAAGAATTCGAAAAAAAAAAGAAAAAATAAAAAGAAAAGGAAAGGAGAAAAAAACCGACATAATCCTCGGATCATTCAAGGAACCTAAAGAGCAACAGCTGAAAAAAAAACACACAGAAAAATACAGACAAAAAAGAAAAAAACCTTTTCATATGAAAAAAAAAAGATTTGTTTTAGCCTGGGATAGAAATCCCACCAAAAGAAAAGGATTTAATGAGATTCCTTCATTTTACCAAAGACAAAATCAATATAACTCCATCATATACATTACATCCTACAAGAAAAAAAAATCAACAAGTTTAAAAAAAGGGTGGGTTGGTTTTTCTTTGTTAATTTCTGAATGAAAATTCAACAAATTAGCTTCAGGAAGCAGAAAAAGAGCATTATCCTTGTCATCCATAAAAGAAAAAAAACTAATATTATCTCTCTTTCCATTCCTCCAACTATATAACAAAATGAATACAAAGGAGGGTTTTATACGCAGCTGCTTAATTCTCATTTCCCTCTATACTGTGCAGAATAAAAATGATAACTTATAGTTCTAGAGTTGTTACCCTATTCATTTAGTACTGACAAAAAAAAAGTCGGCAAGAGCGGCTTCAGGTCACCTCCATCGCGAGGTAAAAAGGGATGGGTAAGACCGATCTTTTCACTTACTAATATATTATGGGTATTTTAACATAATAAAAAATAAAGAAAAGAAAAATAGAGAAAAAAAGACCGAATTTTGATCAGCCGATAATAGTTTTATCGCAAGATCACAGAATTTTTAAAAATTGCACTCAAGCCCCAGCAAATACGTGGTATTGGCACTTCACCACTCCGAAATAAAGAAAGAAGCCCCATAATTAAAAGATAAAAAGCTAAAAAAAGGAAGCGATAAAAAGTTTTTTCAAAAAAAAGGAAACCGGACGGCAACCTCACCGAAAGAAAGTAACAACGGGAATTACTTTCAAAAACAAAAAAATGGCTTTGTACAAACCCACTTCCGTTGGCGTTGAAACCTGGTGAGAAAAGAAAACCAAGTTCCACATCTCGCCAAAATAAATATATAACCACACAAAATATACGTACACAAATGCGCATATATGAAAAACGAATCGCCCAGCAACGAAAAAAGTTCAAAACATTTCACAAACAACAGAAAAAAAAAGAATCAACCACACACAACAGTAAAATGACATTTAAAAAAACCCACAAACACCAAGACCAGCAACGGCCAGGGAACGCAAAAGAAAACCGCAGGCCTCGGGGAACCTTGCCGCAGGGCACCCTCGAAAAACGCGGAGCACAGAACCTAAAATCTTCGCGGGCCCCCGGCCGAAACTGGCCGTGAGAGGGAAGGGCTCCGGCGGTGCCCACGAGCGCCCCCCCGTCCTCATAAAGATTTGGCCAAGCCCCAACCGCTTTTCTTTTTTACCGCGCGCGCGCCCTTCAGAGGCGCCGCACAATAAAAGAGAAGGGCCTGCAACCATAATTTTTTTAAAGAATATTCCCGCCCACTTTCCCCTCTTGAATAAAGAACAAAGGCAGAAAAAAGGCAATTTTAATCCCGGTACAAATGGGAAGAGAA
>JASANU010000665.1:0-20884 GCA_030849675.1 Trypanosoma platydactyli | reverse complement strand
TTTTCTGCCGGCCACACTTCCTCCCCAGCCGTATTCGTGTGCGTATATATGTGGAAACGAACTCCTAATCTCGCTTCGTGCTGCTACGATGGGGTTCAACAATGACAAAAGAAAAACATGTACCTTTTCCTTTCAGTTGATACGGTTTGCTGCTGGTTTGGTCTTCTGGGTGGTCTGAATGCTGATGTTTAATTCTGTTTCGTGACGAATCCTAGCCGTTGCCCAACAACCCTGTACCCCGCATATATCACTCACCTCTGTTGTGAATTGCCTGAAAGAATGTTTCTTTTTTCTTCACGTTTCTCATTCCACTGCGTTGTTTGCTCATTTATTTCGTTATTGTTGTTTTTCTTCGATAATATTTTATTGCCCTCTCTTTTTTTTTTCCGCTCGTGTTGTAGAAATACGTTGATATTTAGGTCATGTTGATTTCTCTTTTCTGCAAGTTTTTTTTCTTTTTGGTGCTTCTTTTGTTGTTGTTGTTGTTGTTTTGTTGTTGTCCTAAGTTCCATTTGGTGGGTTTTTTTTTTCGCCCCTACGCAGCTGTGGGTGATATCTCTTGCGCTCTCTTTTCTCTCTGTGTGTGTTGTGGGTGGAGGGATATTTATTTATTAATTTGATTTTTGATGTTGCAGGGTTTGGTGCTGTCGCTGTACTGCTGTGGGCGAGCCCCTTTCCTCCTTCCGTACGCACGCACGGACACCATGCGAGAGGAGTGGAGGGGGTGGGGACATGAGGAACGCACGGAACGATGCTGTGTGTGACTGTCCTCGCCGCCACCACTACCACACCAGAAGCAGTGGAAACAGTGTTGCCTATCTCATTTAATGCTCCAACGGGTCTTCCATAGGCGGGTAGTGGTTAAAGCCTCCAGAAATTGTGGAACACGTTTCCTTTTTTCATGGCGGACATTTGACGTCAGCCTCTATTGTATGTGTGTAGCAGACTGAAGATAATACCCCCACCATCCCCGTTTTTTTTTTTTTAGTTCTGTAATACTTCGCTCGTTCATCCCATTTCTTTTATCCCACTTTTTTTTTTTTTCGTGCCCCGTAATTGTTTCCCTTGGAAGCATTTCTGCGTGTCATATCAGTGAAATGAGACTGTTGTTACCTTTCATGTAGAGTGAACGATTCCGTAGCGCCTTTGACAGGAGAAGTGGGTAAAAAAAAAAAAAAAACGAAAACGAAAACGACAAGAAAGGGGGGGTGGCGTGTGTAAGAGAGAGGGGGGAGTTTTCCTGAAAACGATCTACTAATTTTCTCATGTTTTGCGGTTCATTATATCCGCTCACTACCACTACCACTTTCTGCGTGTGCTGCATCACGGAGATAGGGGAGTGCATTGCGTTTGGTTGTTTCTCCCTTCATCGTTTGGCTTTTTTCTCATTTCTCTGATCTGCGCGCGGAATCCCACGGGTGCGTCACCCGACGAATAGCGAGAGCAGGAAAGGAGGAGGACAAACACAACCCGGAGTAAAATGCGGAGCTCGTTTCATGCCTGTGGAGATTCATTTTCCGGGTTGCAGCAACACATAAGTGTGGAAGAAGAAAAGAATACTTTGGATGAAGGCAAGTTAATGCTTCTAGCGGAGCGCTTCTTCCTTTCTCCAATTATTGTGAAGGAGGCCTGGGACGTCTTTAGACGGTACTGTGTGTTAGACGAGCGGCTTCAGTTGCAGTCTGCCCGTCTAATAGGGACGCACTCGTCTTTGGAATCCCAAACAACAACAGGCATATCTTCTATGCAGAGAAAAACAGAGAGTGCAATTGGTGCCTCGCCGCAGGAAAACAGCGAGTTAAATGGAGATCAAGAGGCGATGGGTATGGAGGTGGAGGAGAGCCCTGATGGGAAAATCGAGTGCGTAGACGTTGTGGAGGCAAGTGCAGAACCAAAATCATCTGAAGGAACGAATCCCTCTGGACATTGTGAACAGCTTCAGGAGAAGGAAAAGGTGGTGCTCGGAGTGGGTGGTTTGCAGCAGTTTTTTCATGACATGGGCATACTGATGCCCTCGCTTGAAGTCTTGGACTTGGTGCATGGTCTACACGACGATCCAGTAGATTACGTTCTGCACCAACGCAGTGCAGCCGAAGAAGCGGCGTTGCCCGCTTTGGGGCCCAGTCTGTCACGCCCGGATGCCTCAGGAAGGTTGAGGTCGCAGGATCGCAGCGCAACCCCCCCAAAGACGAGGGAAAACCGGCGTTCAGGCAGCGTTGGTCGAAAGAAAGCCACAGCCAACGCAATACCCAATGGTTTCAGCAATGAGGCTATTACGGCGCAAAGAAGCCTTAACAAACACTCGAGGGATGGTGTAACGTTTCCTCTTTTTCTCTTCATCTTGTCAAATTTGCGACTGGAGAGTGGAGACATCGAAGGGGTGAAAAAGCGTGAAGTGGGTGATTTGTTCCGCGCTATTGACGTAAATGGTGACGGCGTTATCTCAGTGGAAGACGTGCAGAAGGCGGTGCAGCGTCTGAAAAATGAGAATCTTCTGGCGAATGACCGAGAAATTGCTCGTCTTTGTGCCATGAGCTCCATTGAGCTGGATGCGGCGCTGTCGGAGTGTGACGTGGACGGTGATGGCTGCGTCACATTAGAGGATTTGGTCCTCGCCCTGCATTCGTGATGCATATCCTTCGATGGTGGTGGTGATGGTGTGAAGACACATCCATATGTAAAGAGAGAGAGAGAGAGAGATACCTAATGTTCTGGTACTTGACTCGTGTGTGTTTACGTAATGCGTCTCGACTCATATTATGCAGCGTGAAGCACTAATTTATTCCCTTTTTTTTTTTTATGTCTCTTTTGTTGCTTCGATAAGTGCACTTACTCTTCTTTTTTTATTATTATTTTTCTGTTTGGGTTCGCCTTGATGGAAGAAGCAGGGGTAGTGGTGGTGGAAGTGAGGCAGTAATTCAGGGCGTATGGGTGTTCCGCTTTTGCTCACGTGGCTAAAGCGGCGCTTTGCCTCGTGTTTTTTGGCGAGCAGCCACACACCCTCCCCAGACTGTCTGTACATCGATGTCAATGGGATCGTGTACCAGGCAGCCGCCCTTGCAACCGCCAGTGAGGCTGCAGCCGTGGATGTGGAGGCAGCAATACTGCGAAGGCTCTTCGACCTTCTTGACGACATCGTTCTGCGTCTTGTGCTGCCAAAGTCCCTCGTGTACCTCGCAGTTGACGGCATTTCACCCATGGGAAAACTGGCGCAGCAGCGTGCCAGGCGACGGCGACGACGGAGCAGTGGAACTAATTTCGGCGGAAGCGGGTCACGCCATTCTAATTTGGTCGAGTGGGACAGTAACAGCATCAGTGTCGGAACGCCGTTTATGTCGCGACTGACAGATGCTCTGCATTTCTACTGCGCCAGCCGCACAGAGCGGATTAACGGGGAGCGTCTCCGCAACCACCTGCGACATGGTGACACGGCAAGTACTGTGGAATTCCCTGCAATGCCCATTACTTTTGTGGTAGACGACGTTTGGCGGCCCGGTGAGGGCGAAAATAAAATTGTGGATGCTATACGGCGCTTCCGCTCTCAGCCAGACTACGACCCAAACACGTCGCATGTCATCTGTAGCTCTGATACGGATGTGACGGTCTGTTCACTGATTCTTCACGAGCCACGAATACACGTTCTCCGCTACGAGTATCAAGGCGCCTGTACCACGAGTAACGAGAGCAAAAGCTGGCGAAGCAAGGTCGGTGACAGATGGGCCTCTACATTCTTCAGTATACACTTGTTTCGTGAGGAGCTGCGGGCTATACTCCGGCTGCAGCACGACGACATAGCCTCTGTGAAGGAAGTGGAAAAGAGGAATGAGCAGTTTGAGCGCGCACTTCATGATGTGGTGTTTGTACTGCTGTTGTTCGGGAATGACTTTCTTCCCTCCCTGGGATGTCGCATTGAAGAGGGTTTTCTTGATGACCTCTTGGAACTGCTTGCAACTGACTTTGTTTCACGTGAGCGTTCCATTGTTGACCCAGACACAAACACCATTCAATTTGAGGCTGCGCGGTACGCACTGGAATCTCTTGCGGAGATGTGCGACGAACGCAGTGGCGGAGGCTTGTCCGTCAACAAAGGAGTGGAGGGAGCGGCAGACTGGGGTTTTGTAGATGAGAAGTTTTTGCAGCAGAAGCAGGTGGAGGAGGAGCAGGAGCAGGCACCGCGTTGCTATGCGTATTGGACCATGTTGCAGTGGTCTCTGCACAACAGCGCGGGTCTGGTGGATCACTGGGGCTGCTACTACCCGTACAGCAGTGCCCCACCGCTTCACCTGTTGCGGAAGTACTGCGGCACGTTGTCATATGATGCGTTGATGGAACTGGCAGCAAAGCGCAATCGCTGGCGGGGAAAGGGCACTGAAACACAGCCTAGTGTAAATGAAATAAAAATGGATGTGAAGGTACGAGATGCTGGGCCAACAGATGTTCTTGTGCAGCTTCTTGTGCTGCTTCCCGCACGGAGTGCCGCGTTGTTCCCATCGGCCATCCGAAACGCATATGCGGAGATCGAACCCCTCGTAGTGGCTCCGGTGGAGTGTATTGATTATGTGGCCATAGAGGCATGGTGTGCACAGAAACGACATCTCTTCACAGCCGAGGAGAGAACACGGTATTCGGTTTATGCTTTGGCCGCTGGGGACAGCGTAATCGCCGGGATGAAGGATGGGGATAATATTCGAGGGAACGAATTGCTTTTTGTTGCCGATTGGGATGCCAGGGGGTTTGCGGAGGAATTACAAAGTGCCAAGGCAGTACGGGTTTCAAAGGATCCAATGGAGGGGAACACCGTGTGCGGAAGCAGCGCCCCACCCCTCGTAGCCAACACGACAGGCCTCTTTACATCTTCTTTTTTTAGCTCGCGTCCAGGACGAAAGGCCTCTGCCGCGGTGGCAGCACTGATTTCAGCTCCGAAGGATGAAAATATACCACAAAATGCTGAGGCCAGCGAAGACGATAGCAACCATGGTAGCGGCAGCAACAACAAGAACGAGGCTTTGGTTCTTGTTGCAGGGAAAGAACCACATCAGGTGGTGGATGTTGAGGTGGTGCGTGGCAGTAGGTTTATTTTGTTTACCGCGCCTACAGATGCATTGGCCGATTCTGGGATGGTCACAGGTGTCGGCGCCGTTGTTGGTGACACTTTTTTGTGTGGTCAGCACAGAAGCGATCCAATTTCTCGCAACCCCAGAACGATGCGATTCCGTCTACGCTGGCGCCTTGCGTCAAAGCCACCGCTCAATTCGGCAAAATTTGTTCCGAATCTTCTCCCGGGGTACAATCCGCCACCAGTGTCGGTGACACGACAAGGCGGGATGCTTACTGGTGTGAAACGTGGTGCATCCGACTCGGATACCCCTGCACATAGCGACGAAGACGACGAGATGGCCACCCACAACGTCATGGTGAAGCTGCAGGAAAGGAAGGAGGCAGTTCGGCGTCGGCTGCAGGCGCTACAGGGACGAGTGCCGGTGGAAGTCATGACGACGGCGGTGGGAGGCGAGGTGTTTGAGGAAGGGGGGGAAGAAGAAGTGCTGCATGGGAAGATGTGAAGAGCGGAAGGGAAAACAAACTACGAAGGAAAGATGTGGGGGCGGATGGTAAGCTGTATTTGGTGATAATGAATGTCGTTTACCCTCTTCTCAAGACCTGGGTACACTCACCGTGTTTCCCCGGGACCAATGTCTCTCTCTCTGTCCGTCTCTGTGCGCTCTTACTTCTCTCGTATTGCCTTCCTCATTTCCCTTCTATACGTGTGTACCTACCTAAGCTTGTGTACAATTTCTTTCCTTGTATATATATATATATATATATATATATATCTGAGAGAGGTGCGTAAGGGACCCAGATGACACTCTACAACATCACTATTCACCCGCTGCGGCTCACTGCAAGCTTCTGTATGCGGGGTTCTGTTTATGCCGTTGTCGTATCGCGCAGAGGTTTGGAATTAGCCACCAACCCCTGCATCTGCAGCACTTTTGGCGAGGTCCTGTTCAGCACCCCAGAGGAGTTGGAGCGCGCTCAGACGTTTCAAGTCACGTTCCGCAGTCCGAAAGATCGTCGTATGATTGAGTTCGCCATCTATGACGTCACTGATCGTAAACACACTACGAAGCATGCGGGGTTTGAACTACCGCTGGCTGGCATGTGCAGTGTGCTTGCACAGGAGTCTCTATGTGAGAAGAAGGCCGTCTCTTTTCGGATCGCGGGCAGGCCAGGGCGCCTAGAGGTCATATTCCGCATGCACCCCGTTTCAACCATACCGCCACCATTAAAGGTGGCCACTTCAAGTGGGTCTGCGAAAAACGCTCCAGCAGATAGTGGCAGGCGGTCGCCCAAGCAGAAAGTTCGGCTTCCGCTCCGTGCGTTGGAGTCTCTGAAGAAGGCCGGCATTATTCCATCGGATATCACCATGATTGAGACGGATGCCGACCTAGTGCAAGAGATTGCCACACGTGTCATGCTACTTTTCCCTAATGAAGATGATCTGCTAGAGCGGGTTCAGGTGCTGGAGCGTGAGATTGTGCAGCTTGAGTATGAGGTGCAGTATGCTGTGAAGGACAAGGTGGCCTCCGGCTCTGTCGCATTCTCGGCTCTCCGTGATGAGTCGAACCATTGGCAGAAACTTGCAGATGAAATCAACGCAAAGTCTGCGCACGACGCCGGTATCGCTCCAATTTTGCCCAAATTCCTGAAGGTGTCATCGACGGAGAACAATGCACTCATAGCGGAAGTTGAAGACCAGTTAGCTGGTTTGCAGGGGAAAATGCGCAAGCTGGATGCGCTGCAGGCTCATCGCGATGTGTCAGCCGAAGTAATCCCACTTATCGATGAAATTGAGCACCTCGAAGCGGTGCTGGTTGATCTCAAAACAAACGCAAACACAGCCGATACGAGTGTCAAGTACCCCATCGACGATGTGGGTTACATTGATCAGTGGGAAAAACTCGCTGGGGAGTTGTACGACAAAGAGTTGATGGTGGAGCAGCTCAAACACACCGTCCTCGCGCTGAATCGCCTGCAGTTCGAGCCTTATCTCGCCGGCATTGAGGCGGGATTCGTGGAGGAGGCGCCGAAGGAGCTTTTGTTCGTTTCTAATAATACCAGACGTCTGACGGGAATTCCAGTGACAAGTGCCCCCCCTGCGAGGAGCACCTCACCCATGAAACATATGGGTTCAACACGCGGCGGCGTCGGGAGTTCTTCAGACTTGCTAGATGACCTCTTCGGTGCCGCACCCACACCAGCGCCTCAGCAGGAGGACCTTCTAGCAGGAGCCTTCGTTTCCCCATCGACCCAGCAGCCGCAGACGGTGGCAACAACGTACCATCCACCCACTGCAGCAGCAGTCACTCCCGTTTGGGCAAAGCAGCAGCAACAGCCGCCTGCGCCATCTACTCCCCCAGAGGATATAGGAGGCAACACAAAGGAAAATGCCAACAATAACGAGTCGAAAAAAGAGGGACAAGGTGCGGATGTCAAAAAAACAGCTTCATCTACCCCATCCCCAAATATCTCGAATATCTTAACGGGTTCGCAGTATCATCATGCGCCAACAGAAACATTAATGCAGCCACAGATCCCACAGCAGCAGCAACAACAACAACAACAACAACCGCTCGCTCAGGTGACAGGGCAGCAGGTGCAGCAACACCCCGCTCAACCAGGAATGCAGCCACAGATCCCACAGCAGCAGCAACAACAACAACAACAACCGCTCGCTCAGGTGACAGGTCAGCAGGTGCAGCAACACCCCGCTCAACCAGGAATTCAGCCACAGATCCCACAGCAGCAGCAGCAACAACAACAACAACCGCTCGCTCAGGTGACAGGGCAGCAGCATTTAGCCTCTTCAGAACAACCTGTGCCTCCTTTTGTTCGTCGCCCACTTTCCTTAGATGAAGTTCCATTTACCGCCTTCTTCAACATTCCTCTCATGGGCCGTGCCTGCCCATTGGATATGTACCTCGACGGAAAAAATCCCACTCGTGGAACAGAGTTGACTATCTTGAACAACTCTGAGTATGATGTCATTATAGGTGGTATAGAACTCAAGCAGGAGGACATGTTTTCATTGTCTCCGGATGCTGCGCGAACGGTACCAACGCGTCGGTGGCCACAGCAGCTGTGTGTGCCTGGCCGTGGAAACCGTGCTACATGCATCATTGCACTTCACCCGAGTTTCCCGCGTGCCTCTTCTCTCCCTATGTTAGTGGTGGTGTACATATTATTCGATGGCCGCTACACCCCCTATGCAGCCAGATTTCCGGTGTAGTCTGGCTAAGAGGAGAGATGTTGCTCGGAAGAATAGGCTGTGCTTATTCGCTTGGTAGGCATGATAGTATTACTCTGACGTGGGAAGACGTATCATAGGGAATTTGTCTAGAATTCTTTTTTTTTTTAAAGAAATTAAGAATTTGTTCTTCGTAGAAGTATCAAAGCGCCTCTGCAGTACATTTATTTATTTATCTCCCCTTCTGTCTCTCTCTTTTTTTTTTTGGCTCCATGTCCGTCTTTTTGTTTTTGTTCGCATTTTACTCTTGTGGTGGCGGTTGTGTTTTGTTCGCTCTTTTCTGTGGATGTGCCGGTTTCGTTCTACCCCGCCAAGCCCGGGCATTTCGTCAAGTATGTGATACCTTTCTGCGGATAGATACAAACTACCCCTCACTGCTCTCTTTGGTTTCTTTAGTTGCATGGCAGGTATATACTCGTAAACATATACCCACGCCTATACACAGGATTAATTTGGGAAGTTATTATGGCTTCCCTTCCAAAAACACGACTACGCGTGGGCGTTTTGGGTGCCGCGAAGGTGCTTCGAGAAACATGGGTTGCGGTCTGTGCGGCGGGTCACGAGATCGTCGCTGTGGGTTGTCGAGATGTAGCACGAGGGGAGAAGGTTGTTGACGAGCTCTGTAGCTTAATGAACATTCAGAAAAAACCTGTTGTTGGAAACTATGAAGATGTTGTGGCATCACCTTGCGTCGATGTTGTGTACATCCCAATCCCCGTGGTGTTGCGCCACAAGTGGATCCTAGATTGTGCTAAGCACCACAAGCACGTGGTTTGTGAGAATCCTACGGCCACTTCGTGCAGCCAGTTAGAGGAGTGGCTTCGGCTCTTTGCTTCAAAAAGGCTTTTGTTTATTGATGGTACTGCGCTCTCCCATGGCCATCGTGTTCGTGATGTGCGTCTAGCTCTCCCGGAGATTGGAACGCTTCGCCGGATGGAGGCGTACTTTGCCTTTCCCGCATCGGTGGATTTTCTGCAGAGGGACTTTCGCCTGAACCCTGCGTTGGAGCCAATGGGAGTACTGGGCGATCTTGGTTGGTATTGCGTGCGCTATTTCCTCCACATGGTGGACTTTGCCATGCCAACCTCGGTTATGGGGCGCGTGGCGCAACGCAGCGGCCCGGAAAACGGCATCTCGGCATTCTCTGGTGAGCTTCTATTCATCCTGAATAATAAACAGGTGAGGGCATCCTTCCACTGTACGCTCCTTTCTGCATATGAACAGGTTGTGAGAATCAAGGGAGATGAGGGCATCATCACCGTGCACGGTGCAATCAATCCCACCGACGAGGAAGCACCGGGATTCACCATCGAACGAAACACCTTTGGCTCTGAGGGAGGGTCACTGACATTCCGAAAGGATCTTCAGACGCGCCGTTGTGCTGAAGATTGTACTTTTCAGACTGTGCAGCTATGGCGAGATGTGGATCTTGCGCTCATGCGCAACAACCGGGCGGAGTCTTCAGTGGTGGTCCCAGAGCGCTCAGAGGAATGGGCACGGATGGCGTGGACAACTCAGTGCGTCTGCGACGGCCTGCTAGAGTCGGCTGCGAAAAGCGCAGAGAGGGTGGCGGTGGCAATGACTGCTTCTGCTGCTACTACCGACAGTACTACTACTACCACCGACGTGAGGGAAGCCACGGATGCCGAGAGAAGAACGTCGGCATCAACTGTGGTCAAGGAGGTGATTTCGGTTGTTGAGGTTTAATTTGTTTCCTTGTTCTTACCATCTTCTATTCTCAAGACATTAAAGCAGGTGCATGTTGGTGCAGAAAGGGAGAGAGCGTGGGTGTGTGCATGGTTCCATTTCTTTTTTTTCCACCTCCACTTTAGAGCGAATAACAGCAGCGGGGTGGTGAAAAAATGAGTGTTGTGTTTGCCGAAGCTGAGGGAAAATATGGATTGGAAGTGCGAAACATCATTCAATCATATTTTCCCTCTTCTTTTTCTTCAGGTTCTCCTTTTGGTGTGTTGGCACTCGGGCCACAGTCTCTGGGATCCACTGTTCTGTGCCGTAGCATTGTTGATATTTTTTTTTACATTATATATATATATATATGCACAGTTGGCTGACATGCCACCAAAACGGGTTGTAGTGAATTTATCCGAGAAGTATGGCGACATACGCATTCCGCTGGAGCTGTTGCCTGGTTCTAACGCCGCTGCCTACAGCGAGCAGGCTATTCTCTTCGTGGTGTCACCAAAGTGGGAACCAGCCCCGCTGCTGGAGGAGGTCGTCGGTGCGAGAGTGTCACTGTCGACCATCGAGGATCCACGATACACCCCCGTGTTTCGGGGGACATCTCAACGCTCAACATAAGCGGCACAAGTTTCGGATCTTTTGGGGGGTGGGAAATGGTAGGAATTCCTGTGAGATAGACACACACACTCTCTGATACAGTAGTGGCACCAGTACTTTACTTTGTCAATCATCTCCCCTTCTCTTAAGACGCAAGAACGCGGTCGCTCTGCGTGTTTCCTCAGGGTAGATAAAAATAGATAGGAAAAAACGAAGTTGTTTCGAATGGAAGAGAACCCGGTGCTTCCCAATCCGCTTCCTGCTGGTGCGCCACTTCTCCCGTGCGAAGAGGGGGACCCTCCATCGTCGCTTGTACCTATTCGTGTCAATGAAAGCATCACCATGCGAGAGCTTACAGATGATTTCTTCATTAGCAGTGTTTTGGAGTGCGATGCTACGGGTTGCGTTCCTCCTCGAGCTGTGGCACTGGACTCTCCACTGGACATCCTTCATGGTGGGAAGTATTACATTGCCAGGCGTGACGTCCCGCGGCTGGGGCGTTCTCCGCGTGTGACATTTCGTGGAAAAATTTTAGTGGAAGAGTTTGACTTGAACCAGGCTCTGGTGAATCAAGGAGAAGGAAGCGGTGTGTTCGGTAATTCTTCTTCTGGTGCCGTTTCAAGTGACGGAACTGCTGCTACCCAGGTGCCAACGGTGAGGGGCTCGGCGACACGAAAACGCTGTGCTTGTGACATGGACGGTGAGGAGATGGAGGAGGAAGAAGAGGGTGGGAGTCTCTACAACAGCGTGGGCTCCGTGCCGTATACGTTTGTGCCTTATGTAGGTGACCTTTATGGCGATGGGCATGAGGCGCTGATCCAGATGAGCGACGTAAAGCGTCTTTGCGAAAATGTAGAGCTTGACGAAGCTGAATTTAACGCACGACATGCTCAAGCTGAGAGTATTTTAGCCGAAGCGAGGGAGGCGCTTCTATCGGTTTCTGTTGAGGGGGTAACCACTATGGATAGCGTACCCTGACCCTCTCGTTGGGATAGAGTTTTTGTGTGTTTTCCACCGACTAGTTTTCCTTTTCTTGATTTTTTGATGAGCCGCAGGGTGGTAGTGGTGGTATCGAGAAAAATGTTGTTGTTCGCCTCCTTGACGTATGGAGTGTACAGGGTGATGATATGTACTTGTGATTATCACTGTGGTGTATTGTACTCTTTTTTTTTTTCAATAATCTCGTTTGTTTGTTTGTTGTTGTCTATTCTGTTGTGGGGGAAAGACAAAAATATCGTCATCTTGCATCCCTTTTCTCTTGAGTTTTACATCATTTAAATCTTCCCTTTGTTTTCCCCATTCGTCTTTTTTGTGGCAAATGACGGAAAAGGAAGGAGGTGAAGTCGTTACACGAACTATATCGGGAAACACTGGAAGAACAGAGTGGAGGTATCAGAGGTAAAAATAGGTGAGGATGGATATTTCTGCTTGCTCTTCCTTGCTTCATTCACGCTACGGCGGGTGCGTACCGCTTGTCAATCCTGCGTGTAGACGCGGTCGGAATGTCCACGGGTGTCGGCAGCACGATATTGCATACCTCTCTTCTGTTCAGGCGCCGTCTGAGTTGTGCCTTGGCCTTGCGTGTTTGGCTTGGCCTCGTGGTTTGGTGGTGCGTGACGAACATGAGTGGTTGCTTGTGTTCGTTCCTTTCGATGAGCCAAGGGACGAGATATTTGTGGAGATACCTATTGCAGCCTTTGTCAATTTCTCCGTGGTGTCAACGGGGAATAGAATGCGTGGCCTGCATCTTCTACCGCTAAATGACTATTCCCTTCTATGCTCCCATGACAGGGATGGAATCCCGCCTCGAAAGGGTCTCTTTGTCACATTTCGCAGTAGGGAGGCGCAGCAGCGATTTCTAGATGCGCTGAAAAGGGCAATTTACATTTGCGGTAGGAACAAGTCGTTCAATGGAAACTCTCCTTCCTTGTTAGGCAAGGGCCTTTCCCCTGACACGGAAGGTCGCAACGACAAAGGGGGTGGGGAAAAAAGGGGGGAGGAAACGGGAATGACGGAGGAGGTTGTTTCCCGAGCAGCGGATATGCAGAGTTGGTCTGCAGTCGGGCCGCTCCGCGATGGTGGGGGTGCGCATGGTGTGGTGTCCTTTATCGATAGCCTCTTGGCAGAGCGGGACCGGCGGCGTGCTGCATATATGTATGATAGTGTTTGTGATGGATCGCCACCGTCCGGTGACATACCGGTGAGTGGCTCCAGCTTTGGAGCGTGGGCTCAACGACATCGGGATTACCACCCATGGACGTGGAATATGCTTGCGGGAGCGGCCGAACGTCAACTGGGGACAGAGTCCCAGGCTCTGGGGAATGATGTGGCAACTGATGTCGGTGTGCGTCAGGGATTGGGGATGCACCCGACACAAGAGAATATACCCTCTCTTGAACAACGTGAAGCGCTCTTGCGAGAGGTTCGTGTGGCGATGGAGGTCCTCGATAACATGAATGAAGCCGGGGGAGGTTGTTCGATGAGTCTCATAGGGGCATCCCGTGATTTGGTACGGCAGCACCAAGAAGATCTTTGGCGATTTCTGCGTGAAGAAAAAGGTGCAACAACACGCCAGCCGCATTTGTCAACCAGTGACGAGGTGTTAGATGGCGGCGGCGGTGCACTGTCACCAGCTCCAGAGTCGAGACCTCAGATGTTGTCCCTCCCCGGTAGGCCGCAGAATCAGCGAGAGAAAGCAGAGGATAAAATGGTTGATAGTGGTGGTATTTGGAAGGAGACGGAGACTGTGAGAAGTAGCGCTGATGCTCCTTTACCGATTCTACTGCCATCAACGGAGCCCCAACGGTGTGGTATGGATCTGAGGAAGGTGGAAAAAGAGGAGGCAGTGGTGGTGGTGAAAAAGAAGGAAGAAGAAGAAAAGGAGGACCTGCGTTGTGCCCGGGAGGCCGAGTCGCGCATTCTTTCCTCGTTACAAAGGGCGCCGCAAAGGTCGTTGGTCGCCCAGCGCGTGTTTGGAAGTGCTCCCAAAATGCCTCCATCCCTCCTAATCTCAGAGTCGGTAGGGACCACATCTTCGTTTCTGGAGAAAGAAGCAAATATGTTCACGCTGGGGCCGGTGGCTCAGGTCGAGGGTGCTGGGGGGAGAACTCCCTCCGAAGTGATGCAAGAGTGGAGTGGGGGAGCGGTGCCGTATGATGCAAGTGGGCAGACGACTGCGCATGACACTGTGGGGGGAACACGCAACCAGTGTCATGTAGCCGAGGGTGGGGAGCCGGTGCGGATGGCCAAGGAAGACCAGTTGTCACCGGTGAGAGGGAAGGAGGACGCGGAGGATGGGCAAGGGGGAGAGAAGGAAAAGACGAAAACAAAGAAGGTTCCCGAATGTGGCGCAGGTTGGCGTGCGGTGTTAGACCCGAGCAGTGGTCGCACATACTACGTGAACAAGACGACCAAGTCCACAACGTGGAAGATCAAGGAGACACTGGGGGTGACGCCTTCCGTATCGACCGCGGATGTGGGGACAATCAAGGCGAAGGAATGGGCCGAGCGTGAAGATTCATCAACAGGAAAAGTGTACTATTACAACAAAAAGACAAGGCAGACAACGTGGAAACGCTCAGAAACTGACCTCGATCTCCCGTGATGCAGAATGATGGATAACATGTCTCTCTCTACTTCATACATATATATATATATATATATATATATATATATATATAATGTATGTGTGTTGTTTGTGTTTCTTTGCTTCTGGCCTTCACTTTGTTTATTTGCGTTTTGCGCGCACGATACTGCTTTATGAAGGGTAGATCTAAGAATGGACATTCTCCAGAGAGCGCTGGAAGTTCGGCTTTCACGGCTTCTCCCAGCGGGTGGTGTGGATTCGGAGACTCATGCCTCAGTACTGTCGAGGCAGCTGTTACGCTTTCAGTTAACCATTGCCTTTTCCAACCAGAATGGGGAGCGTTACCGCGATGGTGCAGCTCTTATGGCGCTGATGGGAGAAAGCGACTTTCCCCTTATGTGGAAGAAACTGTTTCGCACAATCCGTGTTGCACCTGTATTAGTGGACTCCTTAGCATCGGGGCCATCGGAGGTGATGAATGAAGCTGGACACAGTGAAGAGGAGAGTTGTACGTTTTCGTTTGGTGCAGGGGGATGTGGGTCCCTTTTGTCGTGTGTGAAGTGCCCCGCTGGGAAGATCTTCACACTGACCGAAGTGGAGAACGTTCCTCCAGTGACAACTGAAACGAAGAAATCGTCCTTATTACTATCCTCTTTGTTGGGGTCAGGTAATGTGGGGGGATCTCTCGTGTGCGGATCGGTCCCAAAGTACATGAGGTCTGTGTACGAGTTTAACCATACCCTTCCAGATTTGGATGAGTTTGGCGGTTCAGTGACGTTGGGCTATGTGCTCTTTTTTCCCTTGTCATACGGGAGCAGGGCCTGGAAGGACGAGATGAGTAAGGTTAGAGATGGAGTAGCCCAAGCTTTTTTCCCTTGGGCGGCATGGTCTCACACACAGCTGACGCCCACTCTCCTTGGGACCTGCTATTATCGTGTAGAAATGAGGCGTGTACTGGAGTGCAGTTCTGTGGCTCGGCGTGCGGCACCTTATCGTGTGTTAGTAAATGTGAATACGTTAAATGTTTCTGATGTTCCTGTTTGTGTGTGTCAGGCATCATTCGACTTGTATTCTACCTGGACTGGGAATAGTCTTGGCAGCCTTTCTACTGTTCCCCTGTGGTCAGAGCAGCGGGCTGGACCTTCTGGTGCGGACCTGCAGGCTGTAGAACTGCTGCGTCGCGTAGTGAGTGTGACTCCAGTTGCTGTTCATGGATTCCGTGTCCCAGTGACGCTGCGTCCTGGGGAGTCTGTTGGCTTTCAGTTCGCCCTTCAGGTGCGGCCCCATTTGTGTCACCATTTTCTCCTTGGACCGCCCACGCTACGAGAGCTCTATGGTGGTTCATTTCTTTGTAGTCCCAGAAATAAAGATGTTGCAAAGAATGGAGAAGAAAAACCCACGTCACCGGGGTGCGCCACCGCGGTGAGTGTCGGTTCTGGCGGCTGCGATACCCTTTCCGCTGGCATATGTGCTTCTGATTCAGATGAGCTTACTCGAGAAGAGCTACTTCAGGTGCTATTTTTGAACTTTACGTCACATGTTTACCTGTATTATGAAGTTTCAGGGACACCTCCCTCCGGTTTACATCTCCGCCACCCCGTGCACTGGTCTATGTTGGCGCCACTCTAGGCAGACTCTTTCCCCTCGCTCTCTTGGAGCTTCCTTTTCGCCCTTGACACCCCTCTCTTTCTGTATGTTTCATTCTCTCTCTGTGTGTGTGTGTGCGTGTGTGTGTCTATGGGGTGAAAATACTCATAATGTATCTAGATTGCTCTATTAGCAATGCTTTTCTATGTTTTGATATTGTTGTTTTGGTTGTATTTTCTTTTGTTTTTTTTTTTTAAGGTTATAAGTAGAAAAAGTGTGGAACTGAGAAACCGCAGAAGGGTAAGAGATTGTGAAAGTAAACCGAGAAGAGTGGTGGTGCAAAGGTGGAAATTGTTCTAACGCTGATATCATCACTAGAACAACACGAAATAAAAAAATAAAGGAGGGGTAGAACATAATTGAGTCATCTTACCTTTGTTCTTGTTGTTGTTAGGAGTGTGGGATTGAGTTATATATTTATTAAGAGAGAAAAAGGGGTAAAAACGCGTGTGTATTTGTACAAGATGCAGGTCACACGAGAGAGTTTTCCCGCGGTGTTTCCCAAGTTTGTAGAACTTTTGCAGAGTTGCGAGTTTTTTGCATTTGATGAGGAAATGACTGGTATAAACATGGCAGACCTTCCTGAGTGTGTTACTGATTCTCCAGAGGAGAGTTACCGTTGTAAACGTGCCGTGGCGAGCCGTTACAACATTATTCAGGTTGGTATATGCCTTTTTCACAAGGACGATGATGGTAAGGATGGAGAAAAAGGTTCTGTTCAGCGCTATGTTGCACGGCCTTTTAATTTTGTGCTTTTTCCCAGGCAAAATGAAGATACTCATGGCGAAGAGCTTGGGAAGGATGTCGTCTTGAGCCCTTCATCCCTATCCTTTTTGCGCCGACATGGGATGGACTTTCAGTCTTGGGTATATCGTGGGGTGGGGTACTGTGATGCTGCTCAAGAGGATAAATTTTTCCAGAGGCAAAAAGAAAAGTACCAAACTGAGGAAGTATCTGTGGTAGCGGAGAGGGAGCGGCTGCAGGAGGGCATACAAGGTGTAGACCTAATGACTGTGGATGAGAGGAGTTGGTTTGAGGATGCCTTGTTGCTGGCCCGTACCCTCTCCGAGCGTGCAAAAGACGCGCTCCGTCGTGCAAGGACCGCGAGATGTGGGGACGCAGGTGAGCCTCCGTCAAGCTCTGCACTGGAGGTGGCAGCAATGGTAGATCTCTTGCAATCTGGTGGTCGTGAGATTTTTCTTCCACCGCAGCGGAGTAGAAACGCGCGGGAGCAGCTTGAGCGTGTTGTGGCTCGTGAGTTTCGTGGTGAATTGTTGTTAACCTTTGGACGGCGAGGAGGAGGAGGAAGTGTGTATAATGGGACTCTTCGTGTTGTTTTCCCTGAGGAGTTCGTCCGACTGGAGGAGAAAAGGCGGAGCGAGCGTGAGCGTGAGGAAATGGATGTGTTGGGATTTCGCTTGGTCTTCAAGGCTCTTGTGGCGAGTCGTAAACCATGTGTGGGCCATAATTGTTTTGCAGATCTTCTTTTTCTTCTTGCTTCGTTTGACCGTTCATTGCCAGAGAGTTTGACTGCTCTAAAAGTGCGTATACTGGAGCTTTTTCCTGTAGTGTTTGATACCAGATATATTGTAAACCGTCAAGATTTTTTTCCTTCTGGGAGGTTTGCTTCGCGCCACCTGAATGGTTACTTTGAAGAGTATGGGTTTCATTCGGCTAATGTGCATGTGACCCTACCTCTAGGATTTCAAATGTATGATCCTCTTACCACATTTTCGCGGGGGTATGGTAGTGGTGGTGGTGGGCCTCCATTGCATGAGGCAGGGTATGATGCGATGTTAACTGGGATACTGTTGTTAAATTTGCTTGCTGAGATTGGTTCATGCAAAGTTTCGAATGCACCAGAGAGGTTGGTGAACCGGGTGGCTCTATTTCGCTCTCTTTACGCCCTTAACCTGGAAAGCCTAGACGGTGGGGATGAGTTTCTTCCTTTTGGAGGAAATGGGGGAGGAGAATGTGGCAGTGGTAGTATCGGGGTTCTAGATCTTCGTCACGAGAAGAAGGTCAAGGGCCACCATATTGACAGTTGTTTTTTGTCTCTCCCTCTGCGCGGTGTTGTATTACATTCAGTGAATGAAACCCGAACACTTGCCATTCTTCCACTACAGCCGCCTTGCTCCATCTCCATTGCGAACGGTGGAAGCACGGCGACGGCGATAAGGAGAAGTGATGTGGGTTTGGGGTCGCTGAGCAGCGCACTTGCCGAAGCTGATGTCAGCCGGCTCGCTACTCTTCTTACATCCCGTTTTCCACAATATTTTGAGGCGACTCCGTACCACCAAGCAGCTGCAAAGGCGTGTTGTGCTGCAAGAAGTGGGGGAGTCTTTCGCGCCACACCGAGCGCCCTCATGCGGACCTTGATCCGGTTTCTTTTGTAGTGGGCCCTTTTTGCTGCTTTCGCCGTCGCTATTTTTGACGGTGTCGCTGGCAAAAGAAGAAAAATACACATGGGATTATAAGGAGAGGGAGCGCAGGATCGCCTTTGGTTTCTTGTCGCCTTGATTTTTGATGGGTGTCTATAAGAAGCGGCGCAAACACACACACACACACACACACGCATATATATATATATATATATATGTACGTGTGTGTGTGTGTGTTCGTGGAAAAAGGGAACACAAAACAGAGAAGACAGACACGAAAATACAGAGTTGGGTCAAGTACATGGAAATGTCGGTTTTGCGTTGGAAGCGGTGGCCGCCCCCTTCCTTTCATTTGATGCGCGCGTGTGTGTTTGTGATTTTTCTTGCCGCATCCACGCCTTTTCTCTCCCACTTTCCTTTCTTGCCCCTCTCCCAGGCCCCCGCGTCCAACCGGAGCCACCCCCACCGGCGGCGGCAAAGGGCAGAAGCGGCCGGCAGCAAGTTCTTTGAGAGCCTTCGAAAGGAATGGAGACGACACCCACTGCCAATATCAATAGGACAAGGTCCATTTATACCTTTTCGCCATTTCGTATGGCACGGGCTACGCCGCATAGATTTCCTTCCTGAAAAACCCGGTCCCATGACTTCCTTGCACGCGGAGCTGGGCGTGGCAGTGCCTCACCTCCACCTTTCCGCTCATCAGCAACCCCTGCCCATGTAAACGAGAAAAAAGACAACAAGGTCCAGACAAAACTTTATACTGGACGAAAAAGGCTGCTCCCGGCGGGGCTCGAACCCGCGATATTCGGTTCATAAGACCAACGTCCTAACCAACTAGACCACGGGAGCCCCGCAAAAAAACTCATACTCTTTAGAGATGGAAAAGCTTTTCCTACTTTTCAAAAAGTGTAAATTGCATTATTAGGAATTATCCAGCTTTTCTTGCTGGTCCTATAGTGTAGTGGTTATCACTTCGGACTTTGAATCCGAAAACCCAGGTTCGAATCCTGGTAGGACCACTTTTTCCTTCCGCTAGCGCCAACCCCAAAATAAAAGCACGGAAGGCGTGGGGGAGTGCCCTTTCCTTTTGTCGCCCGGAAGGAGATAAGCATCGTTTCTATGTATGTGGAACAAGTAGGGGTGTTGTCAGCGTGGGTGATCTAGTGGTTATGATGTCTGCTTTACACGCAGAAAGTCGCGGGTTCGAACCCCGCCCCGCGTACACGTCTTTTTCAACTTCCAAACGCACGTGCTGGTTTGCTTCAAACTTCTTTTTTAAGTTCCATAAAGAAAATGTCGTGAGCGCTTCTCGTGGCCCTTCTAGCTCAGTCGGTAGAGCGCACGGCTCTTAACCGTGTGGTCGTGGGTTCGATCCCCACGGGGGGTGTTTTTCAAAGTATGATCTGCTAAATTGTGCGAGATTTTTTTTGATGGTAGAATCGAACACAATACGGGAAAGCTCGAAAAGAAGTCGGGGAAGACGCCATCCAAACCTCTGGGCCACGTTTTTGGGGGCCGCTGCAGCCTGATAAAGCGTAGTATATTTATTTTGGTAGGAACTTTTCTTCTGCAACGACATGGAACCTTGTGTTTTAGGTGTGCTGTGTGTAGCCGGAGTCCTAAGACTCTGTCACCCAAGTCCTTGGGACGTTACGTTGGGGGCTATTGGACCATTTACGAGCGGAGAGCGCCTGGATCAGCGAAGATCCCGCTGCGTTGACTTGGTGTTCTGCTTGGCTGGCCGTCGGTTTGCCGTTCGCCTCTGAAGGGGGGTGAAAAGGGAGAGGTGAAATATTCCTCTTCCGAAGGCGGCAGACCGTTAAAGAGAGGGATAACGGGTCAGGCCGGAGACGGAGCAGCCCATCTCGCGCGGCCAGCCGTTGCAGAGGCACACCGGGGAGCAAGTGTTTGAGGATCCGAGCCCTAGGCGCACTGTCGCAAGTAGGTCTTTTTCTGTTTTTTTTTTTGAAAAAATGGCGTTACACACAACTCTTCTGAACTGCCTTGGCCACAGAGAGACACAACACCGTTTCAATCTTAACAGTTTAAAACAAAGCTTAATACAGCCACGCATGAGGCGGGTGCACTGGCTAATATATATTTTTAGCCTGTGATAGAACGGGATGAACAGAAGCCAATGACGAGATGCCAGATGTGCAAAACGTTTGGGCATAATGGGAATAAATGCCACAAGAATAAACAAAGTGACTTTGGATTCAAGGGACGATATGAACCACATCCTTAAAAAAAAAGCGAAATGGTGCTTCTTGGAAACAATGGCTGAGACAGGTTGCAGCCCCAATACGACGATTACTTGGGGTAAAGCTATTGCGACAGAAAAAGAGAGTTCAGCCTCTTATAAAGATGACATCTCGCAATCGAGGGGAAACAGAGTTGATCAAGTCCGTCAAGGACGCTCGTTCGTTGTCCACAAACTCACCCACCAGATCAATATGAGCCACCTAACTGAAACAAGCCAACGAAGTTGGTAGAGAGATGTGGGGCCATCGACGTGGGAACAGCAACTCTCGGTGGCGGGGCAATTTGAGACGTTCTACCGGATGTACAGACAACCAGTGAGCGAGGAGAGCGTAATCTGCTTTGTGGCGTCAACGGACGTTTCGCCAACAATCCAGTCCCAATACGCTCCCTATGTTGGGGGAAATG
>JASANU010000664.1:6132-20838 GCA_030849675.1 Trypanosoma platydactyli | reverse complement strand
TGAATAGAGGTTTGTTGCGTCCATAGGATGGCGCGGGGTTGCTCTCAGCGGTTGTGGGAATCGGCGATAAATGGTTTAAACGTTTATTACAGAATGAGCCGGCACAACCACCGATCAAGGCACCAAGCGCAGCAACACTTCTCAGAGATGCCTCCATGCAAGGATGGGGCACATCGCTATTCAAGGATTCGGGAGAAAATCTGGTAGCGGGAGGCGCGTGGGAAGCCCAACCGCACATGATTTTACATGCCGAGGCTCGGGCAGTACATCTGGCCCTAAGGGCATTCAGGGGTACCTACGAGGCACCTTTGCACATTTGCGTGGACAATACAACGGTGATGAACATCATGGCTAAAGGCAACACACACTCAGATGCTCTTGTGAATGAAGTGCCGGCCATAGACAACGTCTTGCGGGATCAGGACATTCAAGCCACGTGGAGATACGTGGATTCGAAAAACAACCCAGCGGATGGCATTTCCCGACGACGCGCTATTGCGCGAGGGGATATGGCGAAGGGGTGGTACTTGCGATGGGGAGCACGGGAGGCGGCCTAAAGGCGCTTTCGGCACTGCCGTTTGGTGAGTAACTGTAAGATAGAGAACACGAGTGACGATGACTTTTGGTGCAGGGCACCAAACTCTTATCAAGGGACTCGTGAATCAAAATAATTTTTTTTTCTATTATTCTTTTATTTCGTTCTTAAGGGGTAGGAAGGTAAATATTATTTTGTATCTGGTGACTTTATGTGCTTTTTTCTCCTTTGCTTTTCTGTCTTCTTATCATTTGTCATACATTTGTTTACACCAGTAAGGACAAATGACATCTGTAAACTCTCTCTCACAGCTGCAGGTCTACACAGAAAAAATGTTCGGACTCCCGCTTTTCATTCCTGTAGATGAAGAGTTTGTGCGGTCTGTGCACTCTGTGGCATCACCATCGTTAACGTCACAGTTGAGTGGTAGAAATTGTGCCTTTTATACGATGTATAGAGAGTTGTTTGAAAGAAATCGTCTTATAAATTCTCAAGTCCCGCCGGGGATCCCGAATCTCATTTTCTCCTACGCTGCTGATGCTGTCATTTCCAGCCGAGGAGGAGAATTCATGGGTCCACTCTGCTCGCCTATACGAAAGACCCATGCAAAAGTGTTTCAGTCGAACCAGTACTTTGTGACAGAAAAGAGTGATGGCACGCGCGTCGTTTTTCTCTCTATTTCTGCTGACCAGTTTCCATGTTGGGTATTTTCAAATGACGGAGAAACTGCCAGAACTTCTATGCGTCTAGATGATGTGATATCTCTGGAAGAAGCACGACTTCATCTACACAATGTTAATGCATCAGAAGGTGGCTCTTTTAAGGTAAAACTCTCGTGCGGTTCATTTCGTATGAAGTGTCTTGCAGAGCAATCGTCAGATGATGTTGCAGAATTGTTTGTATTGGAACCATGTGTAGAATCTCCATCGGATTTTGTGAACGAAGTCGGTAGACTAAAGATAAAGCGTAGCTTGGGTGATCGTCATATGGCATACTGTTTTGACCGATCTGTTGAACGGGCCTATCTGCTCATGGAAGAGTATGCAATTCCTTCCATCTCATCTTATGCACTCGATGGAGAACTCATGGTTGCATTAAACGGCATGACAAAAGGCGATGTTCAACTGATACTTGGTTGCTTTGACGTCTTTCGCTATACTCAGCTGGAAGGGGGAAACGTACAGGATGTGCTTCTCACACGCTGTCCCATGTCAAAGAGGTATGCAATTTTAAAGGAACGTATCATTTTACCTTTGGAGTCTTCACGTAGATCCGCTGTATCGAAACCGATGCTGTACCTTTTTGCGAAGGATATGCTGCCGCTTGAACGATTTGGCGAATGTGTTTTGTGCCTTCGTCGAGATGAGAATATCGACAGTAAGGGAAATTTGGTGCACTCTTACTACTATGACGGCCCCTATGGACTGAGCAAAAGCGATGGTTTTATTTTTACACCGGAAATTTTCAACCTTGTTCATGGGGCAAGCAAGGTTCAGTTCAAGTGGAAGTGGCCTACTATGCTTTCAGTAGACTGGGGTCTCATGGCAAATGAAAAGAAAAGTGGTGAATATACAGTTGATATTTTTTTCCGAAAGAAGCGCTTTGGACACCGCCCAGACAGCGTTGGCAGGGTGCGTCTCTCACCTTCTATGCCACTGTTGAATCCCTTTTCATTAGAGATTCCTACTACAAGGTCTGCTGTTGCGGAATGTGTATTTGATTTTCGACAAGGATGCTGGTCTATTGAACGTCTTCGCACTGACAAATGTGAACCGAACTCTGTCATCACAGTGATATCCGTTCTGGAAAGTCTTGTGGAGAATATTACACTTCAAGTACTTGCTAAAATCATCGGTATAAGTGAAGAAAAACTTCCTCTAGAACATATACAATTGTTACAGTCAGGTCAGTACGGGTCAAAAGAAGGAGTAATAAATCGCTCATTTCCACCACCGCATGAAAAGAAGACATGCCAGTTAACTCTTCGTGCAACACAATTGCAGACACAAGGTGAGCATGATATCCACCTTTATTGGTCAGTGCGTCTTCTTCATGAAAAGCAACATATTCCGTGCATTCATTGTAGGGTGAGCGAGTGTACGGGGTTGGGTTTATCCTGTCCTGCCGAAGATGAGAGGTCAAAACTGACAGAGCATTTATATATTGCACTTGCTAATGCTGGGGGAAGCTACGCGTGGTCGGATGTCACGGTAGAAGCCAATTTTGATGGAGTTACAGGGCGTTGGAACATTGTTTCTCTTTCACCTAATGGCGAGAACCGACAGTCAACTTGTATCGGTGTCATTGAACATTTGCAATGGCTACTCATGTTTGGTTGTGAAGAAAACCACCCCGCCATACAAGCCACGGGGAACTCATTTTTTTTCGAAAATACGGGTGAATTTTCAGACGCACGGGTACAAAGGACAAATATTCATTATGCATGCAAGACGAAGGAACTGTCTGCTGGAAAGTCTAGAAGTTCCTTGAGACAGTTCAATAACTGGATAAAGAGTGTATTAATCAGTACGACCGTTTTGTACGTGAAGAGTCAACAGGGAGAAGGCTTCCCGCATAAGAATATCGCTGTAGCAGATTTATGCTCTGGTCGGGGTGGTGATCTTTTCAAATGGAGGGCACAGAACCCTCGTTTTTTACTAATGGCAGATGCATGCTTGGAAGCGGTGTCGGAGGCAGCAGGACGATACTGTGTTTCAAAGGGGTTGAGTTTGAAAGTTGTACCAAAAAAGGAGGATCCAGGTGTCCCTGCCCATTTCACTGTATGTGATGTCTTTGGTGATTCACAAAAAATGGCACTTAAGTTTAACGAAATATCTAGGAATTATTTGCAGGGTGATTTACTGGACGTTGTCTCATGTCAGTTTTCTCTTCACTACGGGTGTACTTCTGAGGAGCGAGTGTCGGGATTTCTCCAAAGCGTTTCTAACGCTTTACACCCAGGAGGTGTGTTTGTCGGGACCACAGTGCATGATGCGGAGATACTTCGCCGTGCGCGTGAAGAAGGACCAGTATTCGGAAACAGCGTGTACAATGTGAGGTTCTCATCGGATGTGCCACACGAGGTTTCATTTGGCATAGAGTATTTTATATCTTTTGAAAAGAGTGTGAATGAGCTTCCCGAGTACGTGGTGCCATGGGAACAATTTCTCATATTGTGTCGCTCGTTCAACCTTCACCTAGTGGAGTCATTCGGGTTTACAGAGTACAAGGAAATGCACTACAACTCCCCACTTGGGCAGGAACTGCGCAACACAAACGGTGGAGGAGGGAAACGTGACTCGGACGGGCATGTACTGTTGCAGTTGTCTAAGGACGAAGAGGAGGCAGCAGCACTATTCCGAACTTTTTTGTTCGTAAAGAACTGAGTATTTTTTAATTAATTAAACTTCTTATTCCGGCGTGGTTAGAACTCATCTTTCGCATTTGTTATTTCACTGTTTTACATCGTGTGTATATATGTGTGCGTTTACATAAATATTCTTTTTTTTAAATTTTTCGTTGTATAGTAGAAATTATAAATTACACCAACGTCATGTTCGGTTTTTCCGATGAAATGAATGACATGGTAAATGCCTTCTTTGGAGGTCATATGGGATTTCAACATGAGAGCCAATCTCGAAAAGCTAGGAAAATCACTCGTGCTCTTCCAGTAACACTCGCAGACTTGTACCGAGGAAAAACGATCGAGGTTCCGCGCACACGCACTATCATGTGCCCTGCTTGCGAAGGTCGCGGTATGAAGAGCAAACGGAACAGTGTGTGTCAGTCTTGCCGAGGGAGTGGAAATCGTTTAATGATGCGTCAAATGGGGATGATGGTGCAACAGGTAAGAGCGACGTGTGATGTCTGTGGTGGAAAAGGAAACAGAATTGATCCCAGAGACGTTTGCACTGCGTGTCAGGGGAAGAGAACAACAGAAGTAGATTCCCCTTTGAATGTTGTTGTGGAACGCGGCATGCACCATGGTGAGGAGCTCGTTTTTCGGGGAGAGGGGGATTGCCATCCTAGCACCGATATGCCTGGTGATATTGTAATTGTTTTGGAGCAGGTGAAGGATGAACGGTTCATGCGTGATGGCGATGACCTGCACATAACGCGGACGATATCATTGGCGGAGTCACTATGTGGATTTCAGTTTGTGCTCACACATTTAGATGGTAGGGAGCTTGTTGTTCGACGTGAGAGGGGAGAAATCACTAAGCCGGGTGAAGTTAAAATTGTGGTTGGGGAGGGGATGCCTGTGCATCGACGACCAAATCAGTGTGGTGATCTAGTGATTAAGTTTCACGTTCATTTTCCGACGCGAATGGAACAATCACAAGTGGATCTTCTTCGCGCTGCATTACCTCCTCCCAAAAGTTTGGATGTACAACACTGCGAATATGCTCAAGAGTGTTATGTATCGAGAGAAGAACTGGATGAGCTTCGCAGAGAGTTGGATGAGGAAGTAAAGGAAGATGATGAGAATTTAAGTGTTGGATGCGCCGCTCAATAAACTTTTTCTATTGTTGTTTTCCCTTTTGGTTTTCCCTGTAAGATTTATAACAGATATATATATTGGTGTAATGATTTGATCCTGTGTGAAAGAATATTTCACTTGAATAGGAAAGAATTGGATAATTTATTTCCTATACAGATGATATTGCAATCTTTTTTTTTTGTGTGTGTGTGCGAGCTTTCGATAGAGATGGTAATTGATGAGTGTTTATTGAAATATATTTTTTTAGAATTTCTCTTTCTTGACACCCTTTTTTCTTCTTTTTTCGGTGGTGTGTGTGGGTTTGTGTTATTCAAGCGCTCTCATGAATGGCGTGAGAATGCCTCTACCATCGCGTGGAACGGTGTTAGTCTCGGAGGCACAGAGGAATGGCATTCTCGCTCGCCTCATGCAAAGGCACCGGTACATTATAGAAGAAATGGACGGAAATGCCTGCGATTTCATTTGTGGTGGGATATCCGTTGTCTACGTGGACGATATGTCTCATCTTTGTGGCACGGCATACAAGGAAAAGATTTCACATCGACTTTCTTCACTAAAAACGCTTTTTGGTTCTACTGAGAGGTCGGTCATTTTGCTCCTTCGTGTTGTTTCATTGGATCCGAGACTAGATGTGTTGACGTGGCTGAACCTTCACTGTAGCGTGGAAATGAAATGCGTTGTGATGCTTTGCTGGACTGATGAAGAGTGTGCAAACTACTTGGAAGGAGTTGCGGATAATTCTGTTGCATCCCTTGACTACAGTATGTTTCCCTCTCATCGAAAGGATTGCACACCCCTTTCTGTGCTAGTTGAAGCTTTCACACAAACTCCTCAATTGATGACGCGTAGTGATGTCATTCGCACTGCTCACAGATTCGATTCAGTAGCTAAATTGTTAACGGCCACAACTGAAGATCTAGCAGATCTTCCCGGGTTTGGCCCCAGAAAAACCGCCAAAATTTGTGCTGTACTCCACGCTCCATTTCCCACTTCTCGTCAATTGATTTCAGATGTATTGCCTGAGTGTGATACTCTTCGTAGTGAGGGTGGCATTGAGGCTGATTCCCAGAGACAGGTGGCACGAGATCGCATGTTGAGTGCTCTCAACAAACTTAGAGACACAGAGCTGGATGAGGTGTGAAGAGGTGTCCGCAGGATTCGTTTAACCGAACAAAGTTTCTGGTATGTTAAATGCTTATCTTTCTTTCTCTCTCTCTCTTACGAACAAAAAAGAGGACTGTCTTTCTAAAATTTTATTCCGTTTTTTTTTTTGTTTTGTTTTTTTCTTGGTCTTCTCTGAATCCACCGATCCTCTTCACTTTATACAAAGAAAGAGTTTTATTGTTTTTGTGTGTGCACGTGTGTGCATATTGCTTTATGAGCCTACTGAAACTGTAGCATTCACTAGAGGGAGAGAAATCGATAAAAAGAGTCTGTAATACCTTTTTTTTATTTTTAGTCGCTCCATGAACCCTGCCGAAACGCATGGGTCGTGGGAAGAGAGTCACAACACGGCACCAGAACGGACACACAGCATCATTGAGCAACTGATTGCGTCACACTATGAATGCGCTAATTGCCTCAGCATCATCCGTCACAACGTGGCTGTGTGGTCATGTAAAGACTGCTACCGTATTTTTCACCTTTACTGCATTAAAAAATGGGCCAAACAGAATGAAAGTGGAATAGGTTTGTCATTTCGGTGTCCCCACTGCCAGGTTCTACAATCGTCTGTGTCTAAATATTTTTGTTATTGTGGAAAGGTGCTGGACCCTCCTTACGATCCACACATCACCCCTCATAGTTGTGGGCAGGCATGCGGTAAAGAGAGGCCTTCTTGTCCCCACCCGTGTCCGCTGCAGTGTCATCCTGGCCCGTGTATTGAATGTTCGGCCGTTGCGGGACCTCAAATATGCCCGTGTGGAGCGACCACTTACAGTTGGCGTTGTGGTCAAAAAGATCCACGGAAGACTTGCGATGGCACGTGTAATAAATTGTTGAACTGTGGTGTGCACACTTGTAAAGAAGCATGTCACTGGGATAGCTGTAAGGAATGCAGCGAGACCGTACAGATTTATTGTCATTGTCGCGCTGAAACACGAGAGCTACCATGTGGCTCGGTGGATTTTTCGTGTGGTAAAAAATGTGGTAGGGAGTTGCGATGCAAAAATCATTTTTGTACCTTGTCTTGTCATGCCGGTCCATGCCCTCCATGTGAACACGATCCTTCAATTATTTTGACATGTCCATGTGGTGCAGCTCCGCTGAAAATTACGCGAACGCACTGTAGTGATCCAATACCCACTTGTGGTAATGTTTGTGGTCGTGTGTTGGATTGCGGGCGTCATACTTGTCGGGCTTTTTGTCATCAAGGGGTTTGTCAGCCCTGCAGCCAACGATTGAATAGCAGATGTATCTGCAAAATGACTCTGCGTTCTGTTCCATGCACGGAGCAGGATATGCTTCGTTGTGATAAAGTATGCAAAACCAAACTTTCTTGTGGAAGGCATGAGTGTCGTGCCTTGTGTTGCCCGAAACGCAATAATTTAAAGGCACCAGAACACATGTGTGACCGTCTCTGCCTAAAAAAAATTTCATGTGGACATGAGTGTTTGGAACCGTGCCACCGCGGTTTGTGCCCGCCATGCGCTCATGTAATACCAGAGCGCTTGTCGTGTCGATGCGGGGCTGAAGTTCTAATGCCACCGCAGCCATGTGGAACTCCTGCACCAAGCTGTATCCGTCAGTGCACTACTGTACCTTCCTGTGGTCACCAACCAGCTAAGCATTTTTGTCACTATGGTGATTGTCCCTCATGTATGTTTCCTGTACAACGCCTCTGCGCTGGTGGTCACAGAATTGTTGAAAATGTTCCCTGTAGTGCACATTTTGTTTCTTGTCATGCCAAATGCGGCAAGGAGATGCCTTGTGGTCATAAATGTTTGCGTTCGTGTCACCCTGGACCTTGTTTGGACAAGGAACACCCATGTCTTCAGATATGCGGACAGATTCACAACGCTTGTGGACATGGATGCAAAAAAAAGTGTCATCCTTCTGCAGAATGTCCTAGCTGCGGAGAGGCGGTAGAACGCCGTTGTGAATGTGGACGGCAAGTTGAACGTGTTTCATGCGCTAAGTTTCTTCGTCAAATAAGTGAATATCCAGATAGAACAATCGGATTGGTGTGTAACGCCGACTGCCTCTTTGAACAACGACTTCAGCTACTGGCTAGCAGAGTAAAGGCACCCCCTCCGCCAAAAGTAAAGTATTCTATTTTTCTTTGGGATTCAGCTATGAAGAACTTGGATTTTGTTCGCTCTATTGAAGAACAACTTGGAAGTTTTGTAGAAAGTAGTGCAGCGTTTAAATCTCTAAAGACAATGCCATCGGATAGGCGTGCAGTTGTGCATTCTCTTTGTTACTACTATCATATACGGTCTGAATCTGTTGATCGAGAGCCTAATCGTTCCTGCCTCCTTACAAGGACATCAAAAACCTGCTTGCCACCTCTATTGCTATGTACGGCGTTAGCATCACCAGAACGACATAGTCCACTGGTGTTTATAAAGACAATCTGTGATCGCAAGGAGCTAATTCCAACACGTGTAGTAGTTATGAAGGGTGAAAACGTCAATGCGATAAATGTCTCTCGTGCACTGCAAGATTTTGCTGGTGAATTTGTATGTGAGACGGAGGATATCCGTTCAAGTAGTGAGAAACAAATAAGGGTTTTTTTTACGAGCCAGACGATGCAACAAAAGGCGTACAGCCACCTTCGCTGCATTGCCCCCCCATTCGATTTTTTTATTCCATTTTTTTCAGAAGAGCAGCAATCGAAGACTGTGAAGCCTCCTGTTTCTAACTCGTGGGTTCAGTTGGTTTCATCATCAACGAAGAAGGAGGAAAAAAAAAACATAATGTATGGGTCGATCGGGGGGAAGGGTTGTAACGAAAAAAGATAAAGTTATTAACATAGATAGGGTGGTTGGTGAGAACGTTTCGCTTCACATTACTATCCTGCACACCACATCATGGTGATGTGCTATTTTGAACTACAAACTCTTTTGACACGTTCTTTTATAATTCTTGTAACGTTTCTTTTTTTCCTGTTTTTTTTTTTTCTTTTGTACTACAAATAGAAGTGGTGATAGAAGTAGTAGTTTTTTTTTCTCCTTAGTTTATTTGTTATACATGTTGAGCTGGAAAAAAAAAAATGGATTTCAATAAAGAAAGTACCGAGAAAGGGAGCCATGTGGGTTTAGCAGAGTATATGCTCCCAGATGAGGGGAGTAGATGCAATCAGTCTATAAATCCTTGTGATGGTTGCTCTCCTTCTTTTTTAGCTGCGTGCGACACGGCTGCTTCCAGCAGTACAGTTCCCGTGAAAAATAATAGTGATAAGACAAAGAAAACTGATACAACTTATACAGAAGAATGTATTATGCAGCCTCAAAATCGCATTCAAATGCCGTCTAGTTCTTCGGTTTTGATGACTTCTTCGTCACCTATGGAGGTAGTTCCGACGATAACTGCGGATGTTATTGGACGATATTCGGGAGAAGGTGAACAACAGGAGAATCATTCCAGTCCGAATAACACGTGGTGTGGTGTGTGTCCGGGGGTTGGACACGAAACAGTATCCTTACAACTACCTCTCAAAGAGAGGGCAGTAGAAAAAATAAGTGAAAAAGTATTGTTACCACCACCACCACCACCGCCTTCTTTGGAGCAACATGCACTTGTGCTTCAATGCCACTCACCCCGGATAAAAGATATACAGTTACCGAATTTAGATCATACTTCAGGATTTTCTAAAAAAGATGATGCTAATGCAGATGCCTGGGAGGCATTCCTCGCATTAAGAAAAGAAACTGAGGATTCTGTGCTACGCATGACGTCTTTTTACGATCAGATGGTAAAGATTCGATTTACACACGAGCAGGAGTCTGCATCTTATAGAGATGCAACTGAGCGTATGACAAAAAGGCTGCAACAGGAACTAGACGATATTTCAGCGGAGCACAAGAATGCACTGTTAAATATAGAGCATTTGAAAAGTCTTTTAACTCAAAAAACTAAACAAATGGCAGAGTACGAGGCAGCAAACTACACTCTCAATATGCAACTGAAAGGAGCGGACGTACGATGTATGCATGCTGAGGATCGTGCGAAAGTTGCTGAGGCTGGTCAAAGTATGCTTGCGTTGCGCCAAAGGGATTTGGAGATGTCTCTAAAATATGCAACTGATTCAGTTAAAACACTTAGAGAGCGTTTAAGTAATGCCGACATTGAAAAAGTGTCTGCCATGCAGGAGCAATACAGGACATATGAGGAAAACCAAAGGAACGTGATTGAGTTTTACAACAAGCGTGAAAAGGACATAATTCTGGGATTTAACAACATTGTAATGAGGGTCCATGAAATGATGAACGCTTCAATGAAGGAGCGTGAGGAGCACCTTTGTTGCTTTTGGCAAGGTGTAGTGCGGGTTGAGCAACACCAACAGCAGGAAAATGTAAAGAAAATAGGACTTTTGATAGAGAACGAGGCAAGGAAATATCAAGAAAAGTTGAACGATTTAGAGATAGATAAGCAAAAACAGTTTGATCAGTATCGAGCACAGATAATACATCTGGAGAAACAACACATGGAACGAGAACATCGCATGATAAACGATATCACTCGAAGAGAAAGGGATTTGACTGAAAGAGAAGAGAGGATGCGTGTTCAGTGTGCTGAAAAGGAGCAAGATGCCAATGCTGCATTGATGGCTAAGGAGGTTGAATTAAGGGCATATTATCAGAAAATAACAGAAGACATGCGCATCTTCTTCGATAAGGAACGAGAAAAGCTTTACGTAACGTTTCGAGAACAAGTGCAGGAGTTATCAGACTTACATCTCAACCAAGAGCGAGAGCTTGAACAATTGCATCGTGAAAAGGAGCGTGAAATATTGCAGAGATATCGCGTTGCCAAATACGAGCTGGATGATCACAGGGACGAGGTTGATATTCAGAAAGTTTCCCTTCAAACACAGTCTGCTTTACTATCGAAATTTGACACCATTGAAGCACGGCAGCGTGAGCGTGCAGAAAAAGCCCGCGCCACCCTTAAGAAAGATTGTGTGGGGAATACTAGTTCCTCCCCCTGACAAAAGCAATGTTCATGGTGGCGGTGTACTTTACTCTTATTACCCCCACCCCCATCCTTTCATCTTTTCTGGTGTTGATTGATATTTTTATTATTGTTCTTTTTCCTCCTCATGTATTGCGTATGCGCATGTGCATGTTTGTGTGTGTGTGTGTGTGTGTGTGTGTGTGTTTGTGTGTGTGTTTTACGTTTTTTTTTCTTTTGATCCGATGTGTGGTTTGACCAGATGTGGCGACACCTCCTTCACCGCATGGAAACCGCCGTACATCCCGGATTAAGACGACAAGTAGTACCCACAAAGTTGATTCACGGTATATTTTGCGATTCAAAGATTGGAGGGTTTGATGAGGGGGAGGTGCTCTGCCTTATTCCTTTTTCTCACTCTCTTTCTGCAAACATAGCAGCTGCGTCTCCATGGGGACCGGGGCTTATGGATGCGGTGTCGTCATACAACGTTTTGAGCGATGGGGTACAGGTGGAATACTCAAAGGAGAGTGCCATTACCACTATTTTCTGTGCACTGACAATGCTTTCTGAAAGGGTGCCCATAGGAGACTATCTAAACTGGATTTCTATCGAATGTGCAAATGATGCTGATTTTCGGAGTGTGTTGGGTGATGCACAGTACGAGCAACTGCAAACTATCAAACGATTAAACGAGTCGATAATACTCGCCCTGTGCAAGGATGCTGCAGCAACTGGGTTGCAGATACCCTCTGAAGTTATGAAACGTGCTCATAATATCTGCAGCAGCAGGTGCGTCGATGTACCGCGCTCGCACGCCATTTTTGGAGGTCCCGCATTGGTACCTTTTGTGGATCTTATCAATCACGACCCTGGAGAACCAAACGTGGCTGTTTATATGGACACGCAGCAATCAGCTGCAGCAGCTGTGCAATGCTCCAAATCTTTTCCACCAGAGTTGTGGGCGCAGGTGAATGAGAGTCCTTGCCCTTTTTATGTTGTTGTGAGGGCTGAAAAGGATATCTGCAATGGTCAAGAGCTACACTACTGCTATGTTGACAAACACGATGATTCGTTTAGAAACCCTTTGTTTTGGGCTGCACGTTTTCACTTCTGCCCTTGAAGGGTCGCTTCACAGCTAATTAATTTCCCCCTTCCCCCTATTAAAGTCATGGTGGGACTTACACCTTTTTTTCCTGCTCTCTTGCTTTTTTTTTAAACCCTTCCCTGGATTACTACTTTTTCTCTTTTTTCTCTTCTTATTTCGGCATTTTTCTTTCTCTGTTACTGGGTAAGTATGGCGGGCAATATACGCGTTGTGTCGCATTTCTGGGATGCACTCTTGCGAAGCATAACACCCTTGGACAAGGCAACAGGTCGCGAAAAGAAAAAGAGGGCACACAAGTCGATTTTCTGCCGCACAAATAAGAACACCTCTCCAGCAACTTTCTGGTTTTGTCGAAACACGAAGGCTATTGTAAAAACCTCAAAGTCTTTTAATTTGCGCAAGAGGACAAAAAAGATTCATTTTTCTGACCAGGTTGAAGTGGTGTTTTTCGACTCTGGAAATCACTCTTTCTTGTGATGTGTGGAACCCTTGTATCGTTGCTCATTTAAGGTGTACAGAATGCGTACTGTGCAAAAAAAAAAGATGTGATAGAGACCTATTCTAGCTGCAAAGACATAAAACGCTTTCAAAAAAAGGTATACATGTATATATATATATATATATATATATATGCTAAAAAGGGGCATCGGCATCATGGGTTTTCAGTTTGTGGTGAGCAGATATTTTGAGATATTTCTCAGTGAGGAAATTTGTATGGGGATTCTTGTCTACCGTTGGCTTATATTTTACATCTTTTTCCTACACAAACCTCATTATTAGGCTGAACATAAGCGAGATTTTGCATACACGCGAAGTGTGGAATTAGTAGAGAGGTGTATAGATGTACTAACTCTTTTTTCTCTGTAGAAAGAAAATGAAAAGCTTCACCTTTTCCTTTGTTTGTTCATATGCATTTTCCTTCCATTATTCATGTGTGACTCTCTGACCTGCATGAAAGTCGTATGATAAACATTTTTAAGAGAGTCTAAGTGTATACGAGGAGAAGTTTATCAACGTACTGCCATATTATCATACTTAACTTTTTTATTTTCGCAGCGGCATTTGAGCTCTTCTGCAATTTCTTCTGCTAGTCACCCCCTTGATGCACGGTGCAAAGAAAAAAAAAATCTGCCACAGAGTGCTGTATGTGCCATGTGTGCTTGACTTCCCTCTTGTGGATGCTTTCTTTTTTGTTGATTCGTCGACGACGAGAGTGAAGTTGCTGGTTGGTGTGCAGGCTTCTATTGCTAGCCAGCACCACACCAACACCTCGACAGTGATACAGTTTGAGAAGCGTATCTGTCTGATACGTTTGAGGGTTGGGAGGAGTATTCCAAAGATCTCTTATGGGAGATTATCTACGTGCAGCACAGGGACAGTACGCCAATAACAGTGCGGCAGAGATGCGATATTTCTATAAATAATGGGGAACACAAGAAGGTTGCCAAGTTTTGGAACAGTAAGGTGCGCCAATACCAAGTGGCAATATCCTCAAAGAACATTCCTAAAGAAGCGCAGTAGAAGCAGCAGTAAAATAAGCACAGAAATAAGCTCGACAGATCAGAAATTATGTGTGTTTCTTTTTATTATTATTCAAGAGAGCAAGCAATGCTGCTGCTCGTGCCTTGCCGAACAGATATCTTTGCTCAGCATCTCCGTCTGTGTGCGTGCGTGTCTATTTGCTGTGGTGATGGTAGCGGAGTCTTTCTGGTACTGCACCACACTCTGCCTGTTCTCACGCTGCTTCTCTTCTCTTTATTTTTCTCTGTGCATTTCATAGGGCGAGCGTCAGAAAAGCATTTTGAACTTTGTCTGCTTCCTGCTGCTACTACAATGCTGGGATAAGGTGGACTGCGCAGCTCTTTCCTACACACATTATGTTTGACTGCTACCGAAGCCAACACCGTTCGTGCCGGCTAGATAGGTTTGAAATGTATCTCGCTGGATAGGGCCAATTCACTTCTACACTTCTTTTATTTGCGAGGACACCAACTGCACCACCACTTGCTACTAGGAATGTGAGTGCGCTTCTTCAAACTCATCCAATGCTCTCTGTTCTTTGTCGGCACTGCAGTGCGATGAATAGAAATCGTGACGCATTGTCCTTTGACTGCGCAGGTCTCCCGCTTTGTGCAGCACCGTATAAAACATCACGACGACGGCACCACTTTGCTGCTGTTGCTGTCTATTGTTCCACTTATCTTTTGTAACATATAACGACTGTGTGTTTTGTTGGTATGGGTTGTGGGAATCGTGGTTGCCACGGCATTTTTGGTTTCTGTTTGAAAGTTGAAGTTTGGTTCTTGCTGCTGGAGAAATAGTGAACGTGTCCGGATTCAGGGTTAGGGTTTACGGGTTCTAGGGTTTACGGGTTCTAGGGTTTACGGGTTCTAGGGTTTACGGGTTAGGGTTTACGGGTTAGGGTTTACGGGTTAGGGTTTACGGGTT
>JASANU010000663.1:0-20217 GCA_030849675.1 Trypanosoma platydactyli | reverse complement strand
CTCCCACAAGCGAACCCCGAATTGGATAAACCGCTTCGCCTGCGGGCTGAAAGGCATTCCACGCCATGGGGCACGGGAAGGCCGTGCTTGCAGTTAGACGGTTCAGCGTTCCAGTGCTCATGGTTCGCTGGCCAACTGCCGTTTTAACTAGCCGCACGCCCACCGCGCATGTCAGAAGCAGCATCTCATCCACCGGGGCCCTCGCATGGGGAGCACTTTTAAGTGCCATCTTTGGTCCGTTTCCGCTCACCATTGCGATCGAGACACTCAGCGTGCGCCGCAAGAAGGCGTAACTCCTTTAATTACGAGCGCATTGAAAGAGTTGGAGAGAACTGTTGTGTGCATGATGTACGTAGTAAGCATCCGGTGTGAATCTCTTTTTCAGCACTATTTCCCTGTTGGATTTGTAGGGTGCTGTCTCTTGCACGTAATTAGAAGGGGGTTATTGGTACCGCTGAACCGATTCAATTGCCAATGTTGGTATGTCGGGCTGTGGAAGCTTGGCTGTGCGAGATATTGCACAAACAATCCCCCATTACCACACACGCACACACACCGTAGGCGACACGCCTAAGTTCATGACTCTGGTGGGGGCGTCCCTGTATGCGTCAGGGAGAGTTATGTTAACGAACACGGAGGGAGGTTGGTGGCGTGTGGAAGCATATCCTCCACATATGATTGCGTGAGCAGGAACGCGGGGTGTGCAGGTGGTATTACGTGCATTAAAAGTGCATCTAGGCGGTCCTCTGGACATCCGCATTGATAACAACAAGACGGTCATGAACATTGTGGAGTGAGGGAACACGCATACTGACTCTATGGCAACAAAAGTCGAAACGATCAAAGACGTGATGCGGCTTCAGGGCAATGAAGGCAACTAGGGATTACATTGAGTCCGAGAACAACGGGGGCAGGGTGTTTCGAGGGGGGTAAACCGACACAATACGCAATGAAGAGGTGGGGCTTGTAAGGGGCAGGCTGAGGAACGGCCTACATCTCCCCATTCATCATCAAAGCCTCACGCAGAAGCATCACAAATTCCAGTGGAGGAGACTTCACGGCATGAACATTTCCTGCTCTCCTAACTACTGCTGTAGACAGTATGCACAGATCATACTTTTATTCCTCTCTTATAATGCAGGGAAAATATGAATAGAGTGTTTTTATCGACTTCCTACTTGCTTCCCACGATTTTCTTTTTTTTTTCTTCGTCCGCTTTCTCTATCTACTACTGCATAAAAGGGTGATGTAGAATGCCGTCATCATCATCGTTTGTGCGTGTCTTCTCGCTCCTTAGTGCAGCTTTCACGGGTGGCGCTGTTGGAATGCTTCTGGAGCGCTCTAGCAGCACACGTCATCGAGAACATGACCAAGCTGGGGAGCTGGTTTCTTCGCTACCTCAAGATGCTGGAAGTGAGGGATCCCTCGCTGATGCAGGGCTGACTCCGATGGTGCAGAAAACAATCTGCAAAGGTCTGCCCTCCAATGATCGGGTACGTCTTTTTGGTGGATTCGTGGCGAGCCTCAACTACGAACGGCGCATCCCTAACTGGGTGCTGGAGTACTTTCCCAATCCTGGTAGTACCACTGCGGTGGCGGCGCGCGGGAAACGGAAGGATGCTGAGAAGGGAAAAGAAGAAGTCCTGGAAGGCGGAAGGGAAGAAGAAGAAGAGGGTGAGATGGTTGCGCGACGTGAGGCGGTAAAGTTCTTTGCGGATCCAGACGTTCCAGAGGCATTTCGAGTGTTGCCAGATGACTATAGTTGGAGCGGTCGGCACCGCCGGACACAGCAGCAGCATACCCGTGGCCTAAGCCGCGGTCATCTTGCTGCTGCTCAGTTTCACAAGCATTCTGAGTCGGAAATGGCGCAGACGTTTAATATGAACGCAAACATTGTGCCGCAGGATATGACAATGAATGCTGTTGATTGGCTACGCCTGGAGAATCTTACGAAGAAGCTGCTGCAGTACTACGAGGGTGGGCTGTGGGTGGTGACGGGCCCCGTGTTTCACCCGCGCTATGTTCGCGGCGATGTTCGATCCTGGCGATGGACGGAGCCACGCGGTCCAATCACTGTGACGTCCGCACAGGACGTATCAGACGGCAGCGCTCATGAGGGGAAGGCGCACAAGGTGGTCTTCTACGAGCTTGTTGGCAAGCACGACGTGGCAGTCCCAAGTCATTTGTTCAAGGTTTTCCTTGGCGAAAGGGCGGACGGAAGCCATGAGGCTGCTGCGTTCTTGATGCCTAATGAACCTCTCTCGATGGAACGCCCGCTCATATCGTATCAAGTACCGGTGGCTGAGATTGAGCGGATGACTGGACTCCAGTTTTTTTCAAAATGCATCTCCGGCAGTCCATCGTCGTGGGGCGGTAGCAAGGCGTATGCAAAGGGTCTAGACGTGCTGCCAGATGTTTGCAAAAGTGTTCTCTGTGAAACACGCACGGCGCCACTGTTTCAGGCGTACAGAAATGTAGCGCGACTGCGTGCTACACAGTCAATTCCAGAGCTGCAGCAGGTATACGCTGCATTGATAGCAGAGCAGCGTAAGAAAGGAAGAGGAGACAAGCTGGATGACGTTGTGTTGAAGGAGTACAACGAGCGCAAAATGGAGCTGGTGGAAGAGGCCGTATCTGAAATCGACAGATGAATTATTCTTTGATATGTCAGCATTCCTTCTGATGACGTTGTGTGTATTTGATGGATGCGGTGGTGGAATGTGCCTATAAATTTCTCTTGTAGACATTTTTCAATTCTCTTCCTGCGTTGATCCCGTTTGTGGCATCCAGTTCAGGGAGGGGGATTGTGTACAATGGCAAGTGAGAACAAGAGAAAGGGGTTTATATAGTCTCTGTCACTGGTTCCACTGTTGGTGGAATTATATTTTATTTTTTTTCTTGGTTTCTCTCTGTGCTGTAGAGAGGCAGAAGGAGCGAAAACCCATAGGGTGTCGGAAATGCATTGGAACTCCAGCGCTGGCGACATGATTTCTGCGTCTCAGTGGTAAAGGGTCTTTGAGTGGGGGAGAGGGGTGGGGTTGTGCATATGGATCTCGCTAAAGAAGCTGCATCACGCACGTGATGCCCTTGCAAAAGTCAACCTCTCCTTCTCGCAAACATATTATGTAACAAACGAACTGCTTCCAAGAATGCTCTCGGAAAAGGGGTGTTGTGACGGTGGTGTTTCAGTCGATTACGCCATACCACCACAGCGGCGACAGGAGTGGGAAGGAGGTGTCGCTCTTCACACAGGATACACAAATACGATATTTAACATGCACTACGCTGTTGTCAGCGGATTGGATTGGCAGCGCTCGTATCCCATCAACTTCCCGGATTGCTTGGCTTCAGCATGTCAAACGGTGGGTGTTCATATTCCTTCACGCGTCGTGGAAATTCCTGGGTGGAGACAGATCGCTTTATTACTGCGGCCTAGCATTGAGCATGTAAAATGCACTGCGAAAAAAAGGCAACCTGAAAACTACTTGTTGCAGTGGCGTCGCCGCCTGTTCTGTGGTGTCTCAGTGCCTATGCCATGGGCAGTTTTTTTTTTTTTTTTTCTTTGGGGGGGGGGTGAAGAAACGAGTACGGGTGTCATGTTGGGAAAGGGAAGGGGAGCAAAGCGTGAGGAGTGGGCGTCAGGGTATGGAAAGAGGCATGGGTGGCAATTTATCATGAGAGGCCTTCTCTGCATTCTGTGTCCACACTCTGCACTCAAGGTGAAGGGATGCTATACTCCCAACTATCAGTTTAACAGATAAAATACCCCGAAGACCTTGAAACGGTGCAGAAGCAGTGGAAAATGTTTTGGCTTTGGTTCACACGTCCTTCTCACATATTGTGGATACGAAACTAATAGCTTTCTTTCGTTGTTGTTATTGTTACTGTTGTTTTTTCACCCGAGACAGGAGGGTGGGGTAAGACTAATCTACAAATTATTTTTATTTATTTTTTTATCTTTGTCTGGCCCATTTGCTGGCGCTTGGTCGAGGACGCTCGCAGTACCCATTGGTTTCTGTAGCCACTGAAAAGTGGGGGTTCACCTTCTCTGCATGAGGCATGTTTGTTGGAGAGTGGGTGGAGGGGTTCTCGCAATGTCCTCTTCAATTGCACTTCCCTTTCCCATTGCGGCCTGTTGACCACGGTGGGGGGTGGGCAAAGAAACGCATCTCTTCAAAGGGAGGAGGGTAAGTATATTTTCAAGGGAAAAGGAGGGGGGTGGGGAGCGGGGGAAATCAGTGGGCGAAGACGAAAAGGAACTTGCCGCACCAACATCAAAGTGAGAATGTCTGCGGCGGCTCGTGTACAGGCGTCTGCGACACGGCGAAGTTTCTGGCATCTTGTTGGTGTCGGGTTTTTGTGTCTGGGGACAGCATGTGGCGGTGGAGCACTGCTATATGGCCGTCACATGTGGCTTTCTCACCATCATCGCACGCTGGATCAGTTGCCAGTTCGCCGCACGCAGCAGTACATAGCTGGAGGCCGTGATGAGGATGCGTTTTTGCAACCTTGTCGCCTGCCTCATCGCTTGCATTTCATCGCGTTCTACGGTTTTGTCATTTGTCGCATAGTACTGCTTGTTGTGCATGTAGTACCAGTTGTGTGGTATACTTTTCTTACATATGCTCTGCATCTTTGTGAGGAGCGAATCTTGTTTGAAAAGATCCGTGGTGCATTGACGGCAATGGGGCCTAGTTACATCAAATTGGGGCAGTGGATGGCAACAAGGCCTGACTTCTTTTCCCCAGCTCTTTGCTCCGCATTGGAGAAGTTGTATGACGATACATCCTCACATAGCTGGTCGCACACAGAGAAAATCCTTCGACACACGTTTCGTGACGATGAACCGTGTGGTGTACCTCTCGTAAGGGAGGGCATGGTAGGGGCAGTTGTGTCGGCAGGAGTGGATACGACGAGGACAGTAAAGGAACCTAAGCCACAGGCAACGGAGAGTGGATCCTTCGAGGCAGGAGGACGGCCCCATCAAGGAGATGGACAGAAGCAACATTCATTGCTGCTGGAGGGCACAAAAAAAAGGCCCCGCAACGCGCTACACTACCTGGAGGAGATTGAGACAGTCCCGGTGAACAGTGGTAGCATTGCGCAGATACATCGGGGGGTGCTGCGCGAGGAGGTGGATAGCATCCCTGCGGGCACAGAAGTGGCCATCAAAGTCACGCATCCGCACATTCGTGAGTTCGTTGCCGCTGACATCACCGCGATGTCTTGGTTTGCCAAGGCTCTTACCTTTTTTATTCCCAGTACAAAGTACTTTGATATTCAATGCTGTATACATGAGTTTTCATGGCTTATTTGCTCACAACTGGACATGCGGGTGGAGTGTGACAACCTGCTGCAATTCGCATATAATTTCCGAGACTTTCCTGGCGTGATTTTTCCACGACCACTTCCGTCCCTATGTAGTGCGGACGTCCTGGTTGAAACCTTCGAAAGGGGTCAACCGCTACAGGAGGTGCAGAGACTGGAAAACTATCGTGATGTGGCGGAGCGGGGCTGTCACATGTTTCTCAAGATGCTTTTTGAGGACAACTTCGTGCATTCTGACCTGCATCCAGGGAACATACTGCTGCGGACAAACCCTGGTGCGCCGCAGTACGCTTCATCCGCGTCGAATTCTGCGGTTGAATCCCGGCACCATGACGGAAAGATGAAGCTTCGGCATGAAATCGTCGTACTGGACGCGGGGCTCGCGACGACACTGTCAAAGGAGGAGCGCAACAACTTTATCGCCCTCTTCACCGCGGTGGCGTGCGGTGACGGCAAGCTTGGTGCGGATCTCATGCTCGACCGTCTGCCGGATTCCCGTGCTGGGGCACGTAATGTGGACCGAGAAAAGTTCCGTGCCGACATGACTGGGATATTCGGCCTTGTAGCACCAGGCAATACGGAGGGGTTCAAGCTGAGTAGCATTCGCATAGGACCTGTGCTTGCCAAGATCATGAACACGCTTCGGGAGAATAAGACGCCAATAGACGGCAACTTCGCCTCGCTGGTCCTCACTGTGATAGTTGGTGAGGGTCTTGGCAGGAAGTTGACGCCGGACTTTAACATATTCGCTGAGGCCGCCCCGTACTTGATGGCGCTGTTAGAGGAAAGCGAACTCTTTTTTCTCGCCTCGAAGCTGCAAGAGACGTATGGTACCACCGCCCTCCTGCGTGACTCCCTGCAGTTTGTGCGGATCGAACGTACGGCAACGTACGCGGAGATGGTGGCAAAGAGGATGGCAAAGACCATTAACCGTGTGTGTGGTTTTCTAAGAAGGGAGTCCTCTGGGGAATCGTTGGCTGAATGTGCCGGGGAGAACGGCGGAACCGGGCCTGCGACTGCTACAACATTCATCCCTCGTTCCACTTAAGGTGAGATTTATGGGGTAGGGTTGAGGAATTCTCGTTTCGCCCTTGACTTGTATATATATATATATATATATATACATTTATTTTTATATTTTCTGTATTTTGTTATTGAAACACCTAACAGGATGCAAGGGAAGCAACAACCCCCGATATGGCAATATATATATATATATATATTAATGAGTCACATGCAAGTGTCGCTGTTATGCATCCTCTTCTGTTTTTATTATTATTATTATTATTATTATTGTCTTGTGAGTCTGTTGAATGTTTTGGTCGTTCATCTGTTTTAGTTGATCAAAGGATCATATTTGGTATATATATATATCTACTGCTGCATTACAGGACGCAGGAAAACCTAAAGTGAAGGGTGGACGAGGCGTGCTGGACACACCTCTGCGCATAGCGCACAGCCAAGGGATGCTGTCAAAGAAGACCAAACAAAAGGGGCAAAAAAAGAAAAAAACGCTTCCCCTCTCTGTTGACCCTGACGACCCGTTTCGGTTGTCGCTAGATGAGTTGCATTACATTCCCAAGAAGGTTCGCGAGTGTATCACCGCAGCCTACCTGCAGCGCATTGATTTGGCCATTATGGCTTTCACCTTGGCACAGCCACCAATCGATTCGGTGGCTTTTTTTCCCCAGGAGAAGCGGATACGTCAGGAAATCGCGACACTTGTGCCCATGATGGCGGTGCCGCCCATTGTACGTGCGCTGGGTTTTAACCCAACCACGCAGCAGATGCGGCAGATTGTGTCACTTGTATTATCCGAAGTGACTCAGTCTCCTGTTGTGGTGGAAGGGTCGAACTCTGAGGAATTAATGGCGGACAAACCACAGCGGGAGGAGCAGGAAGAGGAGGCAACGGAGTCCTCTACGTCTGTCGTGAGCGTCACCGACAAGTACATAACCCCAACAATGCTGGCTGACCGCAAAAAGTTGGAAACACTTGCGATAGAAATGCTGCATACAGGGTTGCTTGTCTACGACCCGGTGATTGTGGGTGACAAGGCAGCAGTAGCCGGCATCTCGTCTCGTGTCGTCACCGTCGTGGAGCGTGGTGACCCCACATCCTTGGATGACGTGTTTGATGTGCTGTGGGCTTCACTGAAAGGGACCACGTGTGATGATGGGGAAACACGCTGCATCACCAGCGTGGAGCTCAGGCAATTCCTGGAGAAAGTTGCTCCGGGCAGTAGCGAAGAGCCACCCTTCACCCGTGAAGAGCTTGATACCTTTCTCCAATATGCGTGTGACTTGCACTCCGAAGCATTGAAAGAAGATACCTTTGCACTGACTGCTTACTATGGGAGTTAGCAGGAAGATGGATTGCCATATTTCCTGTCGCCTGTTTCGTGGTACTTCTCCTCCGTTTTCCTCCTCCTCCTCTCTCTCTCTCTGCGGGACACTGTGGGTAGGTGTGTTACTCCTCCTCCAGTTGATTTTTTTTTTGTTCTTTCTGTCAGCAGTAAAAGAAGTAGTGATGTACAGAAAGTGAGTCAGTGGGGTGTATTTAGTTAGTACTCATTTTTTCATCGTGAGGCATTGTGGTATGCAGCTCGTTTATGAGAACACTTTGTCATTTCTTCTCTCTCCTTCTGTTCTTCCTCGCCCTTATTCCTAACCGATCCCTTACCATCGTCTGCACACCTTTCCTTCACTTCTGCGTTTTTTGTTTGTTTGTTTCATGTGGATGTAAAGGTGGGTGGGGAAAAATCAAGAGAGGAAGAATTCGGGGCCTGGACCAGCTCGCTGCAGGTGAGAACGCGGGGGTGACGTGGACATGGATGAAATCACACAATTTCTGCGTGGCATGACTCCGGGGCAGATAGAGCAAGCCGTACAGTTGCTGCGGCGGCACTCAACGCCGAACCAATGGGTTGCGGTGGGGGAACAGCAGCAAGGCAGTGATGGCGGTAACACTAACATCCCGTCGTGTCATGCGGGAGAATTCCTAACACCTGGCGAACACAATCTTAAGGGAGCACCTCAGCAGGGAGACAATGCGGTGAGCACCGCTGTTGTCCTCGCGTTGCGTCATGCAGGCGGCTCAGTGAACAACGATTGCAATCTGATGGATAATGGTGGTGGTAAAAGCAAGAGTAACGATGACGATGTGGATGATGAAGATGACGACATACCTTTGGCATTTTATGCGTCACTATCACATAAAGGTGCACGTAAGAGGAATTCTGGTGGTGCGAAGAATGCGCGCCATGAGGGACCGTCTTTGACGGAGGAATGCTGCACTCCAGCACGTAAAGCCAAGGGATCCTCAAAGACCGCAGTTGCACCATTGCCCGCTTCTGTCGGACGTGGTCTTACAAGCTTCGGTTTCGTAAGTGTCTCCAAGAAGTCCGTACCCGCCGTAGGTGGTACAAGCAAACTCTTCATGCCATTTCTGCAGGACAAGCGGATAGTGCCTCCCGCGTTGCGGTTTTGGTGCCATGATGGCGATATGCAGCAGCACCCGAAGGGCCGAGGGCAGGAGCAGGAAAGGCAAGCCATCGTTGTGGATGAGAACTCCTCGTCACTGATGCACTCCTATGCAACATGCGGGGACAGCAACGAAGGTGAGGTGATGAGAGATGAAAAGGGGAGCATGAAGCTGCCTGAGGGGTCAACGCGACGCTACGTGTCGTTTGCGGAAATGATAGAGGACACCACCAATAACAACAAGAAAAGAAGTCACAGCGCAGCACTAGAGCAGTGTCCATGTAGGTTTCACGTGAGCCTTCCAGCGCCGCGTGTGGGTTTCCAGAATGAGGTGGTTTTCTGTGGATTTTACGCGATAGGGTATGATCCGTGCCAGTCACGCCCACCCTATTTTGGGACATACAACAGACAAGAGGCACTCAATCTTCAGGAGTTGCACCAACTTGCACGGTTTGACACTGGTGGGGAGATGCCACAAATGTCAAGTCTTGAATACCAGTACGACTCTGGCGATGACTGGGATGTGGTGGAGGGAGACGAAGACCTTGGGGCCTCTAGCAGCAGTGACACAGACGATGACGAAGAAAGTGGTGATTCGTGCCTTGATAGTAGTGATGATGACTTCATCAACGACAACAATTGTGAGGACGATGATGATGACTCAGATGTGGAACTGCAGCGACGCATGCTGGAGGCGCAGCAGCGGCGTGTGAATCGGTTGCGCCACAAGGAGAAGCTGGTGCCGGCCTTTAGTGGGCCTTTCGTCGGTGTATCCATGCTGGATCACCCTCTGCGCGACTACGACAGACTGGAACGGGTTTCGTGTGCGTTGGACGGAGCCGCGTTCACTGCGTTGTTGCAGCAGGAGTTACGCTTGTTGGGTGCTGCTGCGGTTTCCGGCAGCGGTTCTGGTGGGGGGGGTTCTCGTAGTTACGGCGAGGTAGGGGGAGTTGAAGAAGAGAAGGAGCAGCAGCGACAGCGGCTTATCGCAGCAGCCCTATGCAACCGTCGGGAGATGCTTCCGGAGGAGCTGGATGGTATGCATGCGATTATTGCAGCGAATGGAAAAATACCCCCAAATGCGATTGTGGAGGCAATGCGGCAGCAGGAGTGGTGTGCGGGTGTTGCTCGGGCAGAAATTCTCCGCACAATACGCCGCTACTATGAGCGAAAACACAACACCTTGGTGCGACGCGCTGAGCCGTGGTCAGTGACAGACGAACGCCTCTTTACAAGGCAATCACGGTCAAGGGGAACTGATAAGAAAAACGGTAATGGAAGCAGCACCAAGGACGTAAATAATGTCAGTGAGCATGGGATAGGTGGTCATGATGAAGAGGGAGCTGCTGCTTGTGCTCCTCGTCATGATGATGATGGTTCTGGGGTCGATGATGAGGATGAAGACGATTTGACTTTCCTGGAGCTTGCGCGTAAAAGACCACGGGTAGGGGAAAGTGAAGTCGATGATCTGTGATGGGCTTCAGTGCCACGTGAGACCAAATATACGTACCAATGGTATGCATTCCCTCCATGATATTACCTCTCACACTATTTCTCCTTTCCTTTTTTTTTTTTCCTTTTGCTTTTTTTTTCCCATCGTGAATTGTGGAAGGAGAGCAGAAGTGTGTGCATGAGAGAATGGTGGCGTTCACTTCCACGCGTACATCGATACGGATATGCTTAAACCGGAGAATGCTTTATAGATGAGAAGAGGTAGTGCGGCTAGGGGTGGAGGGAACTATTGCTACACGTTGTCACATATTTGCTCCTTTCCCCCACCCACCCCACACACATACACACATCACCCCTTTCTCAATTTTACTTTCTTTGGAGGTGGCGATGGGGGTTAGGGTTATTGTGCTCACCATATCTCTTTATTACCGTGCGTATGCACTTCTGCAGCCTGAGGGACTACCTTTTGTTTTCCCCTCTTTCTCTTGCTGTCGGTGGGTACCCTCTTGGTGGACTTTCAAGGTTTATTTTACACAGGTATCGCGGGAAGGGGGAGGATACGCCTTGAAAATATGGGGGCAGGAACCTCTCATGTGTCTCCCACGAACGAAAGTAACGGTGTTGCAACTGTAGAACCCCCTCAGGGTTCCATGTTGATGTGTGATGGGTGGTGTGTGCCCAAGTGCGTCCGCTCCTGGTCCTCGTCAGCCATGGTGCGTTCGGAGAAATTGGCGGTGCCCCCACCCGGCCCCGGACAGGTGCGCGTGAAGGTGTACGCTGCCTCTGTGAACCCTGTTGACCTGAAGCGCGCCACCCTTTTTGGGAATGGCAACAAAAGTAAGTTTTTTGGTGGTACCACACCGGATCCGTCACGTCACACCTCATTGGAGTTTCCCTTCCCTTATGTGATGGGGGTAGACGGTGCTGGGATTGTGGAAAGTGTTGGCTGGGAGACCAAAGATGAACAGGAGGAGCAGCAATACCCCCTGAAAGTGGGTGACCACGTTGTCTTTGTGGCTGATATGATGCAGTCCGTTGGTGGCACCTTCTGCCAGTACGCCTTGGCCCATGCCGATGCCGTCAGCAAATTTCCGATCTCCTCAGATAACCGAGTAATTGACTTTGTGGAGGCTGCTGCAATCCCTACTGCGGTAGGTGCAGCATATGTAGCACTGTTTGACAAGCTACGAGTGGAACCTGGGCGCAACATCTTGATCAGCGGTGCATCCGGGGGTGTTGGTTCTGCAGCGGTGCAACTGTCAAAACACGCTGGACTGTATGTGATAGCATCGTGCTCCACTGTTAATGTTGAGTACGTAAAGAAGTTGGGCGCTGATATTGTACTAGATTATACAGTTGCTGATATTGTAGGAGGGTGCCTCGCGCGCACACGCGGTATTGGTGTCGATTATGTACTTGAGGTCGCTAAGGCAGAGCTTGCTGTGCAGCATGCAGACGCACTCCGCTTTGGTGGGGCCATGTGCGTTCTTCCTGGGCCTGTGCCGCCATGCGGCAATGTGTTTTTTCTCCGCCAGCTCTCTCTTAGTTATGTGTTTCTTGGTGGGTTGTATAAGGATCCCCTTTCTCGTGTCAATCTTCGGCGTGTATTGGAGGCATCCCTACAGCTTTATCAGCTTGGTGTGTTCAAACTAGAGCTAGAGACGGTACCTTTTTGGCGCGCTGAGATTGCATTGGATGTCGTTGCAACAGGGCACACACGGGGAAAGATTGTACTCACGGATTTTCACCTCGGTGAGGTGCCAAGCCTCGATGGTGTCGCTGGGACCCACCGCATGCAACACCATGAAGAGGAGAGCGGTACAAAAACAGATTTTGTGGCACCAACAATGATCACAAAAGCAATAGGAGATGTTTCTCTCTTACCACACTAACTATAGTTTATTGGAGTGTTTTCTTTTTTTTTTTTTTGATTTCTCTAGAAAAAGAAAAGGAATTTTTTTTTTTAATGGGAGGGGCGTTCAGTTCCAGACGTTTTCGTTGTTTTTCTTTGTTTGTTTGTTTTTTACCACACTCAGTTGCTCCTTCTATTTCTGTTTTTGGTTTGATGTGGTGATGGCATTGAAATGGTCATCAAAACGATATACATGTGTGCGTATTTGTTATCGATGTCGTCATTGCTATCATAACTTTAACCTTTTTGTTGTTTCTGTTCGCTTTGGGTTTGATTTAGGGATGCGATCATTTCCTGTGGAATGTATGACGATCGTCAGATTCGCCTCATGGCAACAGTGGGGACGCCCGTTGTTGCCGCGGTTGTCGTGTGTGCCACTATTTGTCTCCACTCGTCGGTATGTGAATGTGCTTTACCGCGTGCCCCCACAGAACGTTATCCCAACGCATAGTCCTAGTGGGGAGGTGGTCGATACCGAGCTTTTTCTCCACCAGGTGAGGGACCTTTTCTTGGCGCTGAAGCAAACGCAACTCGTGGAGCAGATTCACGAGATGCGTGCCTGCCCATACTACGACTGCTTGTTCGTCGGGGACATCCTCTTTCAGCACTACGACATTGTTCTGCCGATGCCAAAGTACGGCAGGGAGCACCGCAGCTCCGAAATTAGCGAGACACTTCGTTATTTGCGAAGCTGTGGTGCGACAGGTGACTTTAATCACATTCTGCAAGATGTAAAAGGTGGTACTGCGAGTGCCGGTGATTTCGTATCGACGTCCCATGGTATTCTCATGGGGTATGGAACGGCGCGCACAAACAAATTATGCATGATGGCTCTTACTGGTGCATCTGCATCAAATGAGGCGGCTGCCGCGCAGCAGCGCGCGTTGAATGTGGAACCCATCGAAATGTCAGCAGATGCCCCTCCTTTAGCTGATATTCTAGCTTTTGCTGGTAAGCGGACTCTCATCGTGCAGGATACCGAGCATGGCAAGCATGCAGCAGAAACGGCTGCAGCTGCTATTCGAAAGGTGCCGTGGCAGATACTGCGTGTTGAGCCACGTTGCTGTTTTCTGTCCCATTTGTGTGGTGTCAATGCAGTGTATGATGTGCTGGTGGATCAGGACTTCCCGACCTCAATAGAGCGTATTGGTGAATCCGGTCTGAATCCATTTCCAGTGGAGTGGACTGAACCACGAAAGCTTGGCATCACCATGCGTAGTGTATGTCTTGTTGCTCGTTTCGCACGTGGAACGATGAGTGCAGGGGGGTATGCCGACAGCACAGGTCACCGCGGGGCGTCGTTCAACTATCATTCCCGTGACATTGCATCGAAGGGCAGACTTTTTCAGAATGGTCACCGTCGTCATGGTGACAGTGGGGCACCACTTGAGGCCCAGCTGCGCTCCGGTGAATTGCCTCACCCGGTGTACCAGAGTCCGCCGAGGTATGCACCACCGATGCACCGCCAAGGTGGTATTGTGACAAGGGAGAATGAGGAGGGAAGTCAGGACTGAATTTTGTGTGCTGGACGAAGGGGTGTTGGGGAGCAATTGATGGATTTTGCAGGTGATTAGAACAGCCCCTGTAGTGTCTTGCATGCATGCATGCAATGTGTCTCATTTATTGGTCGAATTAAAGTAGACTGTTTCCTCACCACAGTGCTTCACATACATACACACAAACATACATTCATGCCCTTCCTATTTACTGTGCTTTGTTCGGCCGTTTTTTTTTTTTGTTTGTTTTTCCTCGGTGACCAGGGCAGCGGGGGAAGGGTGCTGTTTTTGCTGCTTGTGTGTTTGTGTGTGGAGGAGGGAGTGTGTTGACATACGTGGAGTGTATTTATTCATCTACAAGTACGCTGGTTTCTCGTCTTCTGAAGACTGTTTCGTGGACTATCGCCCCCCCCCCCTCTCACACCACACCACACCACCTCCAGTAGCATTTTTATTGTTCTTTCTGCTTTCCTTGTATTTTTGATTATTATTATTATTTTTTTTTTCTTTTTTTATTTTCTTCTCTCTTTTTTTTTTTTGTTGTTGTTGTTTTTTATTGCGTGTGTGTGTGTGTGCCCGTTTTTTTTTTTTTTTCCTGCACCTGCTGATTGCACAGAAAAACAAAAAAAAAAGGAAAAGGGAGGTACGAATGTCTTCTGTTGGCGACACCGCGAGTGTTCTTCCGTCATTGATAGCAGAGAACGCTTGGCTCAAGACAAGGATTGCCCTTCCAGAACACGAGCGCGTTCTTCAGGATGTACTGCAGGAACAATTGCAGCGTTTCTTTGATGATGCAAAGCACGCTTTAGAGGATGCCATTTCGAAGACTTTCATCTCTGGGGGTGACAATGAGGAAGAAGAGGAAAGGGAAGGGAGAGATGTTGGCTCACGGCGTTTCTCGGCACTTGCGGAGACGTTGCGCGTCTTGAGTGCACAGAACGAGGAGCTGTTGTCTCAGATGTGTGACATGCAAACGCAGCGCATAGCGATTTTGAATGGGCAGGTGGAAGCATTGGAGCACGAGCGTGGGGAACTACAGCGTCGCGTTCTGGCGCTTGAAGAGGAGGTGCTGGTGGGTGCTTCAGGAGCAACCGATGAACACCTTTCGCATCCGCAGATGGCTGAGCTGCGGTCTCTCCGCCTCTCCGATGCAGTTTTCCGCCAAAATCTGGAGGGAATGCAGCAGCAGACCGAAAAAGCGACAGTGGTAGCGGAAAAACTTGTAAAGGATGGTGCTCATGCTTCACTTGTTTTGCCGCGCTTGCTTGAGCGGTTGGAGGAGATGCGTGGAACGTTGCATAAGGTGGATTCAGAACGTGAGTTGCTTCGCCTGCAGTTATGTGAGTCACAAGATCGAACGTGTATCCGGCATGTATTACGAGAGAAACGATTGGAAGAGGAGGTTGGGCTCGCTCAGACAACAATACAAAAACTGCTGCAACGTATCGCCGTTCTAGAGTCACGTGAATCCAAGGAGCGAGAGGAGATTGCAATTCATATGAGAACAATTGAGCAACTAGAAAGTACCATTTATGGTTTGCAACAGCGGCAGACGGAAGTCGATGAGACACTGGCGTCGAAGCGGCGGCGAATCGAGGAGGAATTACTGGATGATCCCGACTTCGTCCGGCACGAGTTTATTACCTTCTGGCGCGAGGGGCGGCAGGAGCTGGAGCAGCTGCGGGAAGAGGTGCAACAGCTACGCACGAAGGAGCAATTGTTGCGCCCCTTACGGGTGAAACTGGCGCAGATGGAACGTACTCGCTCCACAGTCACGAGCAAGCTTGTCAGTCTTGCAGATGAGATTGCCCGTTTGCGGGAGGAGAACCAAACGTTGCGTGCGCAGTACACGGGGTTGGAAGTGGAGCGCGATTACCTGCGGGCCAGTCTCGCTAGTGCCCTAGCGCATCATATGCATGAAGACGATCTGCACCACTGCTGTACAGCAATACGGGAGGCCGCCGCAAAGTATGCCGCCGCGAGCTCAAGTTTCATGGCTGATCCACAAGCCATTCAGCAAGCCATGCGACAGTCGCAAGAGCTTAAAAACGACGTGGCGCAGCTAACCCTGCAAAAGGATATGCTACATCGTCACATTGCACTACGTGAGGAACGTGTAGCTGCACTTATAACGCGAGAGGCTATGTACCACAGAAGCACGAAAGAGGGTGGTTGTTCTGTCTCGCAGGTCATTCTGTCAGCGGAATCAGAAGCCAACGATGTTCTTTTCGCCCTGGAAGGCCCCAGCTCTACCCATGGAGGTTCACAGCGCCGCGAGACATTTGCAAACATGCAACAACACATTACGGAAGGTAGGCAACAGCTTGATTCCCTTCAGAAGAAACTTGAGGAAGTTACTCTGACACGTGATCATCTTCAGGAGCAGCTAAAAGCCATGCAGGTGGAGATGCAGGCCACACTGGCAGCGCGTGAAGCGGCCATGGCAGAGCTTTTGAACAGCAATGCGGTGTTGGTGCAGTCGACCGACACATTGCGGTCAGAGAAAGAGCGGTTGCGTGAGTGTTATGACTCCTCAGTTGCATTCACGCAGAGGATGCTGACCGGCTTTGGTAGTATGTTGAAGCTACTTCGCGCTGAAGTGGGTTTCACGTCTTCACTCAGTGGGGTATTGGTAGAAGAACGGGTGAAGATTGTTGAACTGGCTCGACGCAGTGCCGACACATGGGACTCCCGTGAGAACGAACTGCAACATGTATTGGATGCAATAGAGAAAATGCGCAGTTATATGACCCAGACAGTTGAGCAACAGCAACGGATAGACTCTATCGAAAACACGATGCACATTCGAAACCTGACGGAAGTAGTGAAGAAGCAGGAAGAACGACTGAGTGAAATGGAGAGGACCTTTGTACAGGCGTGCCGAAACCTTAGCGAGGATTTGGCACATCGCATCGCAGAGGCACAACAGCTTGGTGATACAATGTGGAAAAAGCGCCTTGCTACATTGTTTGGAGAGCGCCAGTATTTGCAGGCGCAGCTTGGGGCCGAGAGGGATCTCCTGACCAGAATAGAGCGGTTTAACACAAACAGGGTGCTTCCTCATATGGCCCCTGTGCCTTCAGGTGATTCTGTTCCCCCTAGTGCGCTCCCGGACGGGAAAGAAGCTGGCAACCTGGTTTTGGACGCGATCAATCAGCTTTTAGCGGTGATGACCCCTCAACCCCTCGTGGAGAGACCGACGGATCAACCGCCACCTGCCCCTATCACTGAGGCAGAGAAAGATGGGATGGTGGAAGAGGAAACGGGAGGGTCTGCGTGAAGGTAAATATACGAGATAAAACCCGAAGAAAGAAAAACAAACAAAAAAAAGATGGTGATAGGGAGGCCTATAACATGTTTCTATGGTTATTGTTACATATATCTCTGCTTGGTGTGATTCATGGTTTTCTCCAAATCCCCTTTCTTTAACTATCTTTCCCCTTATCTGCTCTTCTTTGTATAAATTACCATCTCCTTTCCCTTTGAATATAATATATATATACATATATACATATATATATATATATATATATATATATATATATGTATATATGTCTCTAATGAAGCACACTTGTGTGTGTGCGTGTGTGGCAGTGAAAGCATAGCCTCTGAACGTGGAAAAAATCAGGACTACACGCATGTCCCTTTATATTCAGGTCCTTCACTGTTAGGATTCATGAAACCCAAGTCGTCTCTCATATCACTAGTGCGACAGGGAGTCGCTTTGTTGCCGTTTGATGTCCTCATCCGCCGTATTCACTCCAGCTCGCGAACAAACCCGTCACGCTCCCTTGAGGCGCATTTTCTTTGCTTTGGTTCGCACTTGGAGGCTCAAGAAATAGGTAGTGAGGACTCGTATCTCACACCAAGCACGCTTCATTCTTCGAAGGGATTATCACGTGAACTTAAGCAAGTTTTGAGTGAACGACTTCTTTCGGATCTTCAACAGAGTCGTGGACGCCTCCAGTTGCATCTTGACGACCTCAGTCTAATCCTTGCAAATGCCATACGGCACAGACTATCATCCGAACTTGTCCACGCAGCGCTTTTGTCGTTTTTAGAGGCGCTGAGTGGTGTTGGGGGAACAGAGGACACGTATATCCAAGTGGAAGCCCTCTCTCGTGTTATGGATGTATGTTGTCATGAGGGGCTCATTGAATGCATTACCATGACCTGGGATGAAATAGCAGGTTTGGTGGCAGTAGTGGAGCAGCGGTGTCATCTCTTCACTAAAACGAGCTCTCTCTGTTTTTTGTTGATACAGTTTCTCTCTGCCGTGATAACGGCACAACTTTCACCGAATTTATCTCCGAGTATACTAAAAACAGATCCTGTCCTGTTGAAGGACAGGTGTTTGCATCTCGTAGACAGTGCCGTAGATGCCCTGATGGATGTGTTGTCTATCGGCACCCCTCTTACATGGAGTCTTACAGAGTTTCAGGGGATGTGTAGTATAGTACAACAATTGAGGAGCTTTGAAAACGCTAGAAAATCTCCTCAGACTGTCCCATCTCCCCGAATGAGGTTCTGGACGCGGGCTGCAACCAAAACAACCTCTGTATGGGAAAAAACAAGTCATGTGGTAACGGAACAGGTTATCAAACAACATAGGTTTGCAGGGGATGTGCGCACGATGACGTTAGAACAGGTCGCCGTCGTCTTCGTGTGTGTTTCATCTGCCTGTGGTACGGAGGCAGTCGCCAGGATCGCCATCCCGGTTCATGATGTACTCAAGAGGACCATCATTGGTGAAACTTCGAGCATGATACAAGTCATTCATATAGGCGAAGCGAGCCTCCGGGTGGAAGGAACAACTCTGGTATTGGTGGAGGCAATTCGTTGCATCCAGCGTCACGCTTATGTTTTGACAACTGGGACACCATGGGAAGTTTTCACAAGGGTGTGCACTCTTCTGGAAGGTGCACCCCTATGCGCACGCAGAGTGGTAGTAGAATGCTTGCACGCAATGCGGGTTGCTGTTGAAAATCTTCAATGCCTTCCATCCCCGTTCTCCTCCGAGTTTTTCTCATTTCGTCTTGCCGTCGCGACGCTGGGGGCGCTTCTCGTGAAAAATGATATCCATGCAACTGCACGAGTGGAGGAAATTGTTCACTCGGTTGTCGAGACCCCACCCCTGTTGAGCGACGTGAAATTCGGTCGTTTAACAGTGGTCCAGTCGCTCTTCTTTTTGACTTCCACCAGCCGGTGTGGCAAACAACACCCGGTTGAGGAGAGGCGGTCGAGAGTTTTACATTTAATAATAATGGAGGCGCGCCGAATTCTCGACGAGAAGATAGGGGATGGTTCGTGCCCTTTGACCGCCGCACAGCGCACCATGCTACGCACCGCCTTGAGCAAAACCTCCGCTCGTGAGGAAATTCACCCGCAGGGAACCCCAGAAACAACGCGACCACGGCAAAAGCACGAACGGCGGCGCGAGCGCAGGGCAAAGAGCAGCACAACGCACCCACCAGCGGGCATGGAGACCGCCAGATATACAAACGACTAAGAAAAATGGCACCACGAACGAGAGAAAAATGCTGGAGATGCGGGAAATTTCCTCGTGCAGAATTGGTTTCTTTCCGCTTTTTCTTCTTTTTACGGGAAAAAAAAAACTATTTTCTCTGCCGTTGGCGGACCCCGGCACCTTAGCGAGAGAAGCCGCCAGAAGGGCGCGAGGGCCATGCGCCGAAGACGCCGAAACGCTTCGGCAGGGCCGGAGGAAACCCGAGCCCTAGCAAAAGAACCAACCGCGCCGCGATCCCTTTCGAAGGGGCACCAAACCCTGGAGGAAAGGATGGGGCGACCCCAAATGGTGCAAAACAAAAAAAACCACCACGGCTCCACAGCCCCGAACCAAACAGGTCGCGCAGACCCCCCCCCGCCGCGATGCCAACAGACGCGAAACCCCAAACAAAAGCCAGGAGCGCCATAATTTTCTTTTGAAAGGAGGCGAACGAAGGGGCTGCAGGAGAACGCCAAAAAGCGAGAATTCGGGGGATCCAGGTGCTCGGCAGGAATTTTGGGGAGCCCCCCGGCGCCCGGAAGAAAAGATACGCCCCTTTAATGGCGCAGCGAAATGCATGATGGAGCGTTCTGTCGTCCAGCTGTTGATGGCATACCAAATCGTATATAAAACACCGGGAAAACCGAGGCCGGCTTACACTGAAGCGTGGGAAGCGTTCGGGGCACAGGAATTGGCAGGAGCGTATTCAACGCAGGCGTTCCTACGTTAAACGGCGAAGAAAAATCTCCTCGTCCACCCGCCAGCGCCACAGCAATCTCGAGAATCACAGTGGCAGATGGAAAACTGCAGGAGCGATTGCGACAACAAGCCGAGCAAATTCAAGACCCGTCCGCTTCAGTTCGGCCCATTAACATCCACCAGGCCCCTCTGCACAATTTCAAAGTTGTCATTTCGCCGCGGCGAGGCAACATATTGGGGGGGGGGTGAAACCATTTTTCTGCTTTTTTTAGGTTAAAATGGTCAAAAACCGCTGCCATTATCAATTTCTCTCCCACGATTAGAATATCTTTCGTTACACGC
>JASANU010000662.1:0-20110 GCA_030849675.1 Trypanosoma platydactyli | reverse complement strand
GTGTTTGTTCTCCAGAAAGCCGTACAACCAGCAGTCGAACTCATCGTGTTTGATGCCAAGCCGACATTTCATCTCCTCGAGTTGGTATTGATGGAGCACTTCCATTGGGCCCAGCATCTGCAGGTGCTGTGACATGGTGATTCACTTCTTCACCGAAAAAAAAAAAAAACTTTCTGCTGCTCGTAACGCGGTGTTAATTTTTTATTTTCTTTTGTGTGCAGTTTATATTTTCTTCCTCCTTCGGGCCCTTCTCGTGTGCTTAGGGCAAATAATTGCCCCTCCCTCCCCTCACGCACCGATGGCGCGAGGTGGTGGGGCTATGAGACGCGTATGGCTGAAAGAGACGCGCCCCGCAGAAGCATGGGATTTGAAGAACGAGTGGTTGCACAAAAGAAATAAGACGACTCCCCCCTCCTCCTCCTCCTCCACACTGCACGCGAATGCACAACGCCGACAAATAAAACAACGTAGAACGTGACAAAAGATTTAGAAAACACAAAAACAAAACGGAAGCAACTCGTGAAAAGCAGCGAAAGAGAAGTGAGCCACCATTCATCGCTGTTTACCTTACAATTAGTTTCTCAACCGTGCCGCTGCGACCTGGGCGAGAGGCTAAATGAGCTGCAGACCGATAGAGGCCATTGCGCGCTGGTCGGAGCCAGCAACAACAACGACAGGAAAAATCCTTGTGCAACACACCGCGTGCTGGTCGGAGCCAACGGCGGGTGAAGTGAGTTGGATGACGAGTGTTGACTGTCGGCGAAATTTAGATAAATGCATCCAACAGAGAACAGTTTCAGAAAGTATATACAAGATACAACAGAAGAAATAGGTAGACACGGAAGGAAAGAAGAAAAAAAAAAGAGTCAGGAAGGACAAAAAAAAAAAAAAAGAGAAAGGAATTAACGAAAGAGCACTACTCGATGCATCTGCAGCACCATGCGTGTGTTTCCCGCTGTGGGGACGCAGGTTGTAGGGAATGTGGTGGCAGCAGGATGTAAGTGCCAAGAGTTAACTGTTCGACATTACCTCGCCGTATACAGCGGCTGTGGTGCCAAACACAATAGCGATGACACCGGCAATAAGGAGTACGTACGTTCCGAGGTAGTGCCCCCACCCCACAGAGCTGGGAGTGAAGTTGCCACAGTACATAAACATCAGTGCGGGGAAAACATACCCAATAGAGCCACCACACAGCGCGCCGAGCAGTCCAAAGATTGTGGTGATACGTGGGATGAACAGGCCGGCACTAAGGGACAAGACCGCCAGTGCACTGCAAACGAGACTATTCTTCCACCACGCAATCGTCTTCACGTTCACACCGCAAATGTGGTACACCGCGTCGCGGCATGGGATCATGTGCAGTCCGTATCCGACACAAATCTTCAGAATGATCCCGGCGTAAGCAACACCCATCAGTTTGTCATCGATAGGGTTATACATGGAAAGAACAGAGTCAGTCAGTGACGAGCCAAACTCCAGATAGCCAAACAGTCCGGCAAAAAAGTAGAGGAAAAAGCATAACAGAGTCCCAAACAACGCACTTACTGTCATTCGCCGAACGCTGGGTTTGTGCATCTCCTCATACACTTCATAGCAGTTCACCTGGTTCACGTACGCAAACATGTATATAGAGAGTCCCTGGATCGCCTGGTTGCCGTTTTGGAAGTACACAATATCATCACGTACGCCATGCGTGAACCCATTCTGTACGGAGTGCAGAACAATACACATGACAAAGAACACAATGAAAAGCACTGCAATGGTCGACACAATCCTGAGCGAGTTAATCTCCTTCGGCAGGCAAAGGGGAAGCATAAAACATAACCACACCATGCTCGTAAGCAGGCGAGCGCCAGAGTCTGTTTTCAGGTATTCCGGGGTATTTGGCGCGTTGTTAATGAACCCCTTGATCACACCCATCATAGAAATAACGTAAGACACGTCCCCACCAAAGCAGAGAAGCCACATGAGGACAGCGAGCAGATAGTCCGCGCCACGGCCCAGAAGCATTCGTGTTACCTTCTCGTAGCTTCGCAGCCCCGTGCGCTCCCCCACTTTTGTGAGCAGCACAAAGGAGTACACCACCATAGTGGCGACAACAACAAGGTAGACTGTACTCATGCCAATGCCAGATAACTGAAATGCAACTGGCAACGCCACAATACCTGCACCAAGTGTGGAGCTTGCAAGGTTGAGCGCAGATGAAAAGATACCTCCGTATGGAATGACACAATGCATTGACTTTAAAAGGATGTTTTCGGGATTGCGTCGCTTGGCAACACGCATGGCACGCTCTTCATTAAGCGACATTATTTTTTTTTCCTCCGCGGTCATCAAAGTATGCGACAGCACCGTGGCGTCGTGGCTCAAGAAGTTCATTTCGTTTTCCGGGAGTTCCGCCTCTTCAGTGCTGGGATCCGTCGAGGTTATCGGCACGCCGTTCCTCACCGCCTTCTGCGCCTGTCGTTCGTTGCTGCCCATTGTGTTTCCCTCTATTGACTCGCGTAGCTTCCCCCACCAAAACTGAAACCAGCACCACCACAAGAGCAACACAGCAAAGCGTAACAAGAATAAATAAATAAATAATCATAATAATAATAATAATAATATAAACATGCACAACTACCACTCGCAACAAGAACAAAAAAAAGGCATCTTTATAGCCAATATATATATATATATATATATATATGTATATATATGCGGTAGATAGCGGCAGAACGACACCGGGTCAGAGCACTGAACAACCTGATCACAATGACGAAATAAAAAAAAAGAAAAAATATAAACAGTTAAAGAAGAACCAAAAGAGAGAATAAAGACACCTACAGTACAAGCAGCAGATACAACACCGCACAAACGAGGTTTCCCTGGTAAATAATCCACAGCAGTGCCGAGCAGCATCTTTGTGATTTGCTCATAGTTGCGCAACCCCGTGCGTTTCCCGGCAATCGCGAGCAGGGTGAAGGAGTAGACCGTCAGAAGACCCACCACCACAAGGTACACAATGGACATCCCCAGCCCGCTTATGTTGAAGGCGTACGGGAGTGCGATGATGCCGGCACCAATGGAGGAGCTTGCAAGGTTAAAACCGGAGGACAGGATGCCACCGTAGGGTATGATGCGGTGCAGCACCCGCTTTACGGGATTCGTTGGCTCTCGCCGCTTTGCAACGCGAAAAGCTCTCTCCTTGTCAAGGGCTTCGATGCGATCCTTCGCGATATCAATGGCGGTGCGGGGAGGCTCGTCCTGCCTCGTATCCTCCATCAGCTCCACGCCGTCGTCAAATGGATGGTCAATAACGTCGATGTTGTTTTCTTTGGTCATTGTAGTAGAGCTTCATTGGTGCCCTCCTCCTCCTCCTCCCATCCAAAAGAAAAAGCCGCGTGGCACGCTGGACGCACCGCCGTAGCGAGAGACATGAGTCGGAGGTGTGCGGGAGCTGCACACAAAACCGCACTCCTCCTGCCCAACGAGGGAGCACAACGCGCCGAGACGCCGCCATTCGCTACTTGGAGATCTCAACACATGAAAAAAAAAACAAAGAAAAAAAGGGCAAAAGAGGCGAGGCAGCCACATGTCGAACCCTCCGCATACGTCCAGGCGCAAACCCGCAGGCGGAAATAAAAGAGGCGGCTGGGCGTCGCCACGCGGTGATGACAGAAGCCCGAGAGGCCAAAGAAAAAAAAAAAGTTGTTATCAGCGAGAGTAGTAAAGCACCTGCTTTCGACGGTAGTGGCAAAACTCCACACGAGTGTGGAGTTGAAGTACAACACGCAGAACCGTGAAAACAGGAAGATCAAAAGAAAAAGAGGCATATATAAAAAGAAAGGGTGAGGGGAACATAAAAAAAAATCGAAAAAAAAAGGTGCAGTACAACACGAGGAAAAAAAAAATCTGCATCAACGAATGAGAGAAAAGAAACAGCAGCGAAAAACAACAACGACAAAAACAAAAAAAAAAACGCTACTCATCGAAAAGCTGCGCCCACTGAGTCCTTCCACCACCCACCCGCCTCCCTCAGCGTGCTGCAGTGCGGCAGGAGGAAATAATGAAACCGACATGCGGATGGCGAAAGCAGAGGTGGTGGAGTAGAGAAACTGTGCAGCATTAGATAATAACGCAACGCGCTTCCCCGTCTCACAATAAAAAAAGAAAAGAAAAGAAACCAAAGAGATCTCATACGTAACAAAAATCGGCTGTACAACACAGAGAAGACAAAGAGAGGGAAAAGAAATAAAATTCGCGTGCGGCAGCAGAGAAATAAATGGAAGAAAAAAGACGGCGTTCTGCTGAACACGTGCAAGATGACGTGTGATCGCATTTACTGTTTTTGTTGTTGTTGTTGTTGTTTCTGTTTGTTTGCACTTCAACAGATGTGTTGTTTCCACTGCGTCTTGCCATTCCATTGGGGTGCACCTTCACGAAAAAAGCGCGCGGAGCACGAAGCGGAAGCGGCAAAATGGTGGTGGTGGTGGGGAGGTGCATATCGTTTTGTTTTTACTCACTGTGATACATGACGGAGTGTTAAGGGGAAGAAAAAAGAAGAAAACGGAGAGGAGCGTCAAGAGAGTGGGAAGGAAAAAAAAAAAACGTTCGGCGTACCGTAGATACCGACATGTGCACTTCACGTGATATTCACAACCGTTTACAGAGAGCAGAAGCGACACGAGAGGAGGCTCCTACCGCTTAACCCAATCGCTACGACAGTTGGCCGTAGATGGAGGTAGCGCTGCCAAAGACAACGCCAATCACACCGACAATCAACAGGAAGTACGTCGAGAAGTAGTGAAACCATCCCACAGACTGGAGCGTCCAGTTGCCACTGTACATGAACAGCAGTGCAGGGAAAATAAAGCCAATGAATCCACCGCAGAAACCACCGACAAGCCCAAACACTACGGTCACATCTGGAATAAAAATCCCGGCAATGAGTGATACTGTCGCCATAAATCCACAGATCAGACTGTTCTTCCACCACGGAATTGTTTTCACATTAATGCGGAACACGTGGTAGACTGCGTCACGCACAGGAATCATGTGCAGTCCATATCCGACGCAGAGCTTCAGAACAATACCAGCGTACGCAACACCCATCATCTTATCGTCAATGGGATTGTACCGATGAAGAACGGATCCAGTTGCCTCTTGGCCAAAGTCCAGGTATCCAAAAAAACCGGAGAAAAAGTAAAGACAGAAACAGAGAAACACACCAAGACCAGCACCTTGTGTCAAACGCACCGTGCTTGGTTTATACATCTCCTCGTATACCTCATAGCAGTTCAGTTGGCATATAAATGCAAACATGAAGATAGACAAGCCCTCCACTGCCGCGTTTCCCGTCTGAAAAAAGATCAAATCATCACGAATACCATTGGCCATGCCATTTTGTGCAGAATGGATAATCATGCAGATGACAAAGAATATAATAAAGAGAACCGCAATCACGGAGAAGTGGCGAAGAGAGTTAATCTCCTTGGGAAGGCAGAGCGGTAACATCAAAACGAGCCATACTACACTCATAAGAAGACGACGTCCGGACTTACTCTTCAGGTAATCCGAAGACCCAGGTGCGTTGTTTACAAATGCGCCAATGAGATCACCCATAGAGATAATATAAGAAATCTCTGCACCGAAACTAAGAAGCCACATAACCAAGGCAAGGAAGTAGTCCGCACCGGTGCCGAGCAGCATCTTTGTGATTTGCTCATAGTTGCGCAACCCCGTGCGTTTCCCGGCAATCGCGAGCAGGGTGAAGGAGTAGACCGTCAGAAGACCCACCACCACAAGGTACACAATGGACATCCCCAGCCCGCTTATGTTGAAGGCGTACGGGAGTGCGATGATGCCGGCACCAATGGAGGAGCTTGCAAGGTTAAAACCGGAGGACAGGATGCCACCGTAGGGTATGATGCGGTGCAGCACCCGCTTTACGGGATTCGTTGGCTCTCGCCGCTTTGCAACGCGAAAAGCTCTCTCCTTGTCAAGGGCTTCGATGCGATCCTTCGCGATATCAATGGCGGTGCGGGGAGGCTCGTCCTGCCTCGTATCCTCCATCAGCTCCACGCCGTCGTCAAATGGATGGTCAATAACGTCGATGTTGTTTTCTTTGGTCATTGTAGTAGAGCGTTGGTGAAACCGAAAAAGTAAACGATGGATGGTGGATGTTTTCCTCTCTTTTCTTTTGTTACTAGAAAGGCATATAAGGGAGAGGATAATAAGTTAATGATGATAAAGCAGGAGCAGTGCACTCGCACCACTCATCATGAAAGACAGCAAAGGCGAGGGAAAGAAAAAAAAAGAAAGAAAACGGAACGCAGGCTCTTAGCAGAGAAGCTATGACAAGAGTGTAAAAGAGATTTTCTTCAATATAACGCTGTTAGTGTTGTGGTGGTCAACAGAAAAAAAAAAAGGATTACTAGTTAGAGGGAGTTGTCGCACCAGTCTATCGAGTTGAAAAGAATGCAACGTATATGATGGGGGTGTCTCACTCTCGCTGTCATCGATTCACACGCACGAGCACTAGCCGCAGCCGCTTAATAAATAATAAACCAACAGTAACACATAAACAGTCTGATTGTAGTATTTTGACAGGGATGAGCAGGTGACATCCAACAGCGTTGAACATTATGTGGTGTGCTGCAAGCGTGTTGCGTCGTCCCCTGAGAGGGCAGGTGAGCCAATACCAACACCCGCCTCTCGTGGCGTACGCTGCCAGTATCCGATGAGTATCATGCGGGTAATAAAAAACAACCTTCCACTGTATTTGCACCATGCATGGCTGTGGGACAAACATCCAACAGTACTGCAGGAGCGTGCTGCACGCGTGGTGTTCATCGACCACATTCCGCCCTCAAAACCGTATGAGTCAAGCAGAAACGACACATACGCAGAGAGAGAACCACACAAACCCCCCTTAAACAAACCAAAATAAAAACAAATCACAAACAGCGCGAAGTGTCTTGAGACGACAGAAGTCGACGAAAAGTTTGGAGTCGATAAACGGCTTTCATATGTTTGGGTCCATTAGTTAAAAATAAAAGAAGAGGGAAACACTCATGAATGCACCCGTGCGCACACATCCTTTTTGGCCTCCGCTCCCTGGAGACGCAGGCACACTGTACATGCGGATTCACACATTCTATTTCTTTCTCTTTGCGTGTATAAAATCGATAAGAAGTCACACTTCACCCCCCCCCCCCTTATTGCAGCGCAGGATGCACCTACCGCAGCGCTTGGGACATACCGATGTTCCTCTCTTCAGAGCGGATCGCCTCTCGTTGCCGCTCATATTCCACACGCATTTCAGCAAGTGTTCGTATACGTTGTGGTGGTGATGAGCTATTCACCACGAAGCACGCTGGGTTAATTGACGAGATACACCGCGGAGTTGTACGCGCGTCGTGTGGCGGACGAAAAAATGGTGGGGGCGGAAGCATGTCACTAATGCTGTTTCGGATCTTCTGGTGCCAACCAGAAGGGGTACTCTTCACAACTTTGATAAAAGAGTCAACAAAGCTCTCGGATTTACGCGGAGTCTTTGATGGAATTTCAATGAAATTCAGCGACGTGCGAAAGGCTCGCCCAATCGTATCAATCGATTGACGGGCTTCATAAGGGCGACTCTCCGACCTTGTTGTAAGTTTGCGGCGAAGGCTTTCAAGCTCCGTGTGGAGCTCCTGCAGCTTCAGCTGCTGCTCTTCTACAGCGTGGCGCAATCTCTCGGTCTCTTCAGGGATTTTCTCACTAGTCGTTGGCTTGCTCACAAGCATGCTCGTGGCAGCGTGTGAAGGCGATACTGGGCTGCTCACCCGTGTGTCTACTATGACCGTGCCAGCCTTGCATTCATCACATTTAGCGCTTCCTACATCGTCTCGCTCGTCGCCACATAACATCTTCATTGATTCCTCACGCAGTAAGCTTTCATCAAACTGCAAAAAATGAGGTTTGTCCTGAGGGATGCTCGCTGACTCTTCTTCAGTGGCATCCAAAACAGTTAGACCGTTGTACTCAAAGAGGCGTGAATCTGCGCCCTGTGAGGGCTCCATCATCATTGGATCTGCACCGAGCGATATCGATACTGCCTGAAGGTATTCCTCCTCATTGCCGTAGTGCTCTGCAAGTTCATTTTTGGCAAACATTACTTTCATTGGATTATAGCACATGTAGATTTTTTCGAGCCGCTTCACAAAATACGCTTGCGCCTCTTCCTCACTCGGGTCCTCTCCATAGGTTTCTCGGAGAAAGTGGAAGATTCCTTCTTCATCCGCGCCATAGCGTAGGATGCACTCCTCCAGCGTGTGTAGCTTCTGGGGAGCACGAACGCCAAGAAATGCGCTCAGCCGTCGCCTGAAGGAGTGTCCCTTCTCTTCCCCCTCCGGCTCGTGCGCAGCATCCCCAGGCTCTTCAGGTGCCTCAATAGCAGGAGGCGTGACCACCTCATCAAGAAGAGTTTTCGGAAGTGGAGACTGCGTCTCTGACCCTCCCTTCGGAATGTGCGAAACGATCTCCTCCTCCACCATTCCTCCTGCACACGATGTCGTCTCGGCAATTTCCACAGGCATCTTCAGCGCGTCCCGGACCAGATGCTGTGAATTACACACACTCCCAGTAGCTTCCGCATCGACAGTGGCAGCAGCTCCAGCCCCCATCTGGGCCTCAAACTTAGCCACAGTTTCAGCATGAGGTAAAGCCAGAGTATCATCGATGCCCGGCTCTGGTCCGTAGCGCTTCACCATCGCTTCCATGAGTCCCTCCTGCGTGCCCTTCCAAGCCTTTATTATGCGTGACACATTGTTGATTTTCTCAGGGTTGTAGAACCGAAAAAAACGCAGAATTCGCTCTTCAAACTCCGGATCAGAAATTCCTGTCGAGGGATCCCTTTCCACAGCTGCGCCAGCAGAGGCTGCCACAACTTTCTGTGGTGCTGTCGGAATATAAGGTGCCTTATCACGACGAGAGGGCGATGCCTTTCTGGTAGTTTTGGCAGCCTTTGTCTTTTTTTCCTTTGATGATAAGCCCCCCATTCTTCGAATGGCGGTGAGAGAACTAGTTACGTCTCCTTTCTGATTATGCCGACGTTCAAATTCACTTTTTTTTTGGGGGGGCCTCAAAAGGGGGCGAAGCAAAGACGCAGACGCACCAGGAACGAAATGTGCAGATGCAGAGACACGGAAGAAGAGACAAAAGAGCGGCAGCAGCACATACACCAGCATGAGAAAAGAATACTGGGGAAAAAAAAAGGGCACAGAAGAAAATGTAGAGAGAAGAGAAAATGAGAGAAGAAAGCAAACACAACAAAAAATATACTGAACAAAAAAAAAAACCATCAACTTCGCGCCTCCATGCCAATCGTACACCGTTGTTTCCACGCAATAAAATCTCCCCTGCTATGTTTCGCTTCACGCCGGTGCCGTAATCTATCCCGCATCACAGACTGGAGCGGACCCGAGACCATGTGTGCGCTATTCCTGGGGCCAGAAAGACACAATGCAGTGTCTGTGCCACGAGGATGAAACAATGGCTCAAGCCGGCGTGAGGCATCCATCGGCTGTTCCAACGACAAGTTCCAATCCGTACCAAAAAACGATATAAGATGCGAGGCATCCGCCGCACATCCCTCTTGGGTGTCCAGCGAAAGAGGCCTCAGCTTCTCCGATGCATGCAAAACAGTGATGTTACTCGCTGCGCCATGTGTCATTTCACTCGTCTCAGTATTTACGGACGAGCCGCTGCCAGTTAAAGTCAAATGCGCAGTGCAACTGTTACGTCCGCCGTTGGCATCTTGGTTACGGTGCTTGGCTCGGCATCGTACGTCTAGATGAGTTTCTGCAGCAGCAGCTCCGGTGCGTCACGGTGCTTCTCAACGTGCCGTTGTACGCAGTTCCCCTGCAGCTCAACCTGGTCATATTGAGGAAAAGAATGTGGCAATCGTGCAGCTGATGCCGCCTCCCCGAAAAATGATGCAACTTTTGAGACATTCTTATCTGCTTACAAGGGGCCTGGGCCAGGTGGCAAAGGCTCCGGCCAAACCGTTTCAAAAGGGCCTCCATCATCATCTCTTCCCTACCCGCATACTTCCGGAGGATGCTGCAGACTTGCGGCACTTTCTTCGGATCGTAAACATGAAAGAAGTCGACCAAATGCCTCTCGTAATTCCCATTCACCTGAGCCTTCTCATTCGGAGGCGCTGCCTCCTCAGTCACATCACAAGCAACGGGCGGGGAGGTGGAGGAGTCAGACATGATGCTATGAGTCACGTGCTTCTTCTTAAGCGCCTTCAGAAGGGCCCTCTCTTTTCCCTCGTATTTGGCAAGAATGCGGTCCAGCTGGGCAGCACGTGGCGGGTGACGCTGCTGCAGCACCGCCAAGAGTTTCACACGGATGTCATGTACGACATTTTCACGCGCAGTAAAAACCCCTGGATTGCACGCAGCACTTGCCTCGGTGGTACTGTACTGCGCAGGCTCTGGACCGTACTTCTTCACTACCGCTCAAAAAAATTGCTCTTCCCGTCCCTTGAACCTCCGCAGCGGTGCATCGACGTGCGCCACACGTGAGGCGTCATAGAGCTGAAATAGCGCAACGAACCGGCTTCGATACGTTCCACCTATCGTCGCAGAGGAGCAGAGAGTACTCTTCTCCAAAACGTGATGTTGCAACAGGCCTTGTGCGGCGTCCTTACCACATGATGATGACATTCTAAGCGGAGCAAAAAAAAAAAAAACACCGATAAACTCACGCAGACGAGCAGAAAGACTCTCGGACACGATACGGTGTCGTTACACCGGTGATTAAAAAACACCTATCAAGCAGGTTGACAGAAGACGATAGAAAAGAGGACTGGCAGAAGCAGAAGAAAAAAAAAAGGGAGAGAATGAGATACAAAAAAAAGAGCGCATGGCTGGCTGATGATCGGCATAAGACACGGGAAGAAGGGAAACGAAATGAACATAAATGAGTCAAAGACACGACGAGGAAAAGAGAGAGACAAGTCTCATTTAACGGGTGGATGGCGCAGGTGGTAAAGGGGAAAGGCAGAAATAAATAAAATAAAAAAAAAAGAATGATCGATCGGATGAATGAATGAATTAGGCAGAAAAATCAGACAGAAATCGTGGGGTTTACTCTTCTCGTTTCTATTATTCAGCAATTTTACCTTCTTTTTTGTTGTTGCTGTTCCTCGCCCCACTGCTGCTGCAATTGCCGCTAGTTCTCACGGAGACAATTACTGCACTACATCATCCCTTCATTTACAGGCATCAGCTAAATATCTAATTGAAGTGCAGCAAATATAAAATATAAAAATGCACGTATGTGTGTGTTTGTTTGCTTTTTTTCGTCTGCGCTATGAGCAACGATCGGTTATCTAAGAAAAAAAAAAAAACAATGATGTCGTCGCTCTGGGAGAAGTGCAGCGCTTCCTACACCACTGCTCGTGCTGCTTTCAACCTCCGTTTCCATTTGGGCTTGTTTGCATTTAGTTGATTGCTTCAGTGTATGATCACATCTTGTTTCACTATGCACGTGTGCCACACTCGAGCACAATACACACTACATGGATGCGCACATCTCCTCTGCCACAGGCGCGCAAGTCTGCGTAGGTGCGGGAGGAGGAGGAGGTGCAGTGAAACAACGAGAGAGGAAAAAAAAAAAAGACGGTTTTCATGCGAGTACGCCCCTCACACATTCCTTCGCGTAGCGGACTGGCATGCATGCCGTTTGCAGAGCCACCACGACGTGCGGAGAGATGTACAAACTGGTGGTGAAAGACGCGCGTGGATGAGAAAAATATTTCGCCACCACCACCAGCGACAAGAAAAGCAACAGCAACAGAAGCGGAAAAAAAAACAAAAGTGGGAAATAAACACGTTTAATCACATCATGAGGGAAACACACACACACACCAACAGAAAGAGAAAATATTCGACGTGACACAAAACAGCGATCCACATAACACTCCTCCGCAAAAAAAAAAAAAAAGAAAGAGAACACACACAAAATATATATATATATATATATATACCCTCAAACACAAAAACAAAGGCAAAAAGAGGTGGGTAACATCTCCTTCACGTTGCTGCTGCTGCTGTTGCTAATTCTACCGCGTCTTACCCAAAAAATATTATTTGATGTGCCCAAATTCATGTCTTGCCACCCGCCTCCCCCGCCCCGCCTCTTGCAGCCGTCTACTCCTCGTAGATGCCAAACTCCTTCAGGCGCTCATCCTTCAGCTCTGCTGCAACGCACTCCGTCGGTTGCCGCGGATTGCGAATCTGGTACTCTGTTGCGATGTCCTTCGTCATGCCCTTCACCGAGAAACTCGGCATGTTCTGAAAAACTTTGCATTTCCTGTCGATGGTCTTGAACTCCACACGGACACCGTTGCCGGCATACGTGTCCATGAGAAGCCCCATAACATATGGCTTCGACAAGGAGTTGTCATGTACACGAGGAACGACAAAGTATGGACTACCCTCCGGCTCAAACGTGTAGCGCAGTGCTACATCGCGGGAAAAGTTGAACTTCAGCTGGCGGTCAGGACTATCCACGTTAACGTTGCTCGTGCAGTCGACCTTCTCGTTCTTACTTCCATGGCGTGACACGCTGATGAGCAGTGCAGCGTACTCAAGGCCCTCGGCATCACGGTCGTCCTCCTGTGAAAGGATAATGTACGCGTCCACCGTCACCGAGACGTTGATCTCAAAGCACACCGTAGGAATCCCCGCGTCGAAATCGCCTCGAACGCGGTAGTCAAACCAGTTGTTTCGCACGTGGCATACGCCGCCGCCAATAAAGTGCAACAAAACATCGCTCCACTCCATCCAGAAGGCGTGGTCGTGCTGCCCAGGATCACCATTGGCTGGAAAACACCCATTCTTGACCGTCGGGTACTTTTCCCAGCGTTTATCGTCCTTACTCCAGTTGCCCGTCCACTCTGCGCCTGTGCCCCAGGGGTTTCGAATCTGCACAAGGCGAAGATCAAAGTCTTCAAAGTACTTTACGGATAAAACAGTATAGCCAAAGTGGGGCTGCAAGCCAATCTCTCCGCACTTCACACCATCATTGGTGGCGATATCATTCGAGTTGTTAGTCACATCTTTAGAGGGTTCGTCGCGCTGTGTATAGAGCATCATAAGGTAGCCCTTCTTCATGTATAATATCATGCGCTTGAAGAGGTCATCGTCACCATTAGCGGCAGTCGCCCAATCAGAGTCAAAACGAGTAATGGGGAATCCTGTCATCTCCTGCAGCGGTTCAAGCGGATCACCGCTGGCAATGTTCGCGTAGGAGCGGTGAACCTTCGCATAAGCTTTTTCGAGGAGTCCCACCCACATGCGGCGCAAATCAACAGCACAGCGGGCAAACTCCGGTCCATCACGGTAGGCTGGAAGGTAGTCATCAATGAGTACTGGGCACCACCAGCCATTGTAGTTCAGCATAACCCAGTACGCACCGAGCAGGCGTTCTGCCTTGCCCTGGGCAGCACCTACGGGGTGGCGGAAAATATCCCGCACCTTTTCGGGCATCTCCGTAAGGCACGCCATAGCAGAAATAAGGTAGCTGTTGCCAATGTCACCCTGTATGACCTGAGACGGTAGGATCGTGCGGCGAAAAAGGCGCACCTCATCGAGCTGATCATGCGGGATGTACCCTTCCGGGCGGCGCCACGGCAGACTGCGCACCTTGTACGTATCCACATCAGAACGGTAGAGGGAATAGTCGCACGGGAGAAAGTCACAGTCAATGTACGCCACCTGTTTCTCTACACAATATTCCAGCACCCTCCCTGCATCCAGCTCCTCCACGCTGGCGAGTCCGAGGTCGTGGGCGATGCGGGTCAAATCAGAATATATACTTTCATTCCCACGCTTAAATATTTCTGCGCGCTTTTCCTCGCCAAGCGGCGCCGCCCGCGCCATGCATTTAAAGCCGTTTACTTTTCCAGAGATGAGCTTCAGCGTCTCCTGCGGGTAGACAACGAGAGAAGCCTCAAGTTCATTGTTGCTTCGGACGAACATTTCAACCTTTTCTCCAGGCAGCAGCTCCGACTTTGCACCAAAGCGGAAGCGGACATGCATTTCAAACTTTTCCGTGTCGTTGTAAAAGTACCACGAGCCGTCCTGGGTGATGATCTTGTACAGCATCCCGTTGTCGAACACCGAAGACACGTCGCCAGACACCGCGGGGCCACTGAACTGGTACGACATGGTACGCTGCACCTGCGAGAGGTTCTCCACCGTTGGGTCGATTGTGGCGTCCTCGAACTCGTCGCACTCCTCATCGTTTACGTACGGTGGCGGCAAGTCAAGGCGTGGTGGCACGTACTTCTTTCCGCTCTCCGCGTCTTCGCGCATCTTCCGTATGCGTTTAATTTCGTCAAAGCTGCGTGGGAGAAGGTCCGGGAGCGGCGTTGGTACGGACACCGGGCGCAGCTCGTCCTCGTTCATCAGTGGAGTGGTAGGTGGGATGGGCATGATGCACGCACCACCACCATTGCCATTCAGTTGCATTTGTACGCGGTTATGCCAACTTATCGCTTCCTTCACGCAGCAAAGACATCACCAGCGAGACCCGAAAAAAAAAAAAGAAACGAAACTTCAGAGGTAAAAACAAATAAAGAAACAATAGAAACAGCAACAGAAAAGAAACAAAAAAAAAACACAAAAGGCAAACGAGAGAAAACAGATAAGCTGGTGTTGTCTCCCACGTCTACCCCTCTCCCTTAGTCCCTGAAAATGTGTACTCAGATGAGCAGCTCAGTGAAAAAACAAACGCTGTTGTATTCGTCGCCTTCCCTCTCAAAAATAATTTTGTGTGTGCGCAACTCCGCTGCAGAGACATGAAGAGCGGGATGCGGTGGTACGAAATGCGCAAAAAGAAGAAGAAGAAAATAAACTCGTCCCCAGCGTTCGAGACCTTTAATATCCCCTTTTGGGGAAAAGCAGAAGAAATTCCAAAAGAAGAGTATCGAAGCGACGCATGTCTACGATTGCACCATCGAACAGCAGTCCACCAGCGCGAGCTCCCATGCACCTCCTTCATGTCGCACGCACTTCAACATCCATCATCGTATTACGTACGAAGTGGCTGCAGCTTCAGAAGTCGAAGGCCCACCGGACCCCCGCCGCGAGGTGGTCTTTGGGGGATGAGGCGGTAAAAAAAGAAACTTCAGCGGGTGAACACTTCAACGCCGCTCAGACCTCCACGACACGCGACTGAAGATGCACCCGCCATCGCAAGAGCAAAGAGAAAAAAGGATATACCATATAAGTCATGAAAAAAAGCACAATACACATCCATAAGACTCAGCCGTTTTCTGTTTTTCACTTTCACACGCTCCCTCTTAAAAAATAAAAAAAAAGGGGGGGATACAACGCCAGGCTGCTGCGCGACTGCAGGTTGCGACAGAAAAAAAAAAAATTCAAGAGGAAGGGGCACACAAACTCATAAGTAACTGCATATATCTCGTATAACTGCAGGCACGTGTACACATCAAACTCAGCAGCGCGTTCCGTTCAGTCTCAATTTCTTTCTCTCTTTCTTTTCTTTTTTGTCTCATGCACTTTCTCCTTGTCATCATCAATACTTAATAGTTCATAAAGCCACACACTACAAGCGCATACAGAGGGTATTTTGCTTATTTTTATTTTTTATTTATGTATACGTCTTCTAAAATTCAATACTTTGCCCCTCATGAGTAGATACACCTTCTGCCGATCGCTTTTGGTACATTGCCGTTTTTGGAACACACATTTGATCACTTATGGAAAACAATGCTGCCTCTTGAAACACAGGGCATGATGCATCAAAGCGGCAAAACTTTACGCCCACTTCACCGTCACCAGGTGACTTATCGAATAAAAGTGAGATAATAAATGGCACTTCATCCCGTGTGCACGATGAATGCACACGCGGAATGATGTAATATGGGTTGTACCGCGGCTCCAACATGCACTTCAGCAACACACTAGGAGCCTCGTGGTACGTTAAGCGTCCACTGCGCGTCTCCAAGTCATCGCTGCTCCTGTACGCCACAGACTCCTTGTTTGTTGCCGTCATATGACGTGAGACCAGAAGTAGCACTGGATCGAAGCAAGGCATTTCATTGGCGGAACCTCCCCGTCTGCTTTCCTGGTTCAAGCCCAGAATGACATTCACCCTTGTTGTAACCCATACTCGGAGAACCACATCTGAAATACCGTGGCGGAAGCAGTTTCGTATTCGATAGTCGTGCCAATTCCATAGGGAGTAGCAGACACCGCCACCTGCGAACATGCTGAGTGCCTCAGACCACTCCAGCCACATGGTCCCAAGCCCCTCACCAGTCTTTTCTTGACTCACCTGAGGAAAGGCAGCGGCGCTGATTATCGAAAGGCTGTTGTCCGGCTGCTCAAACCATTTGGACGCCTTGAACCTTTTCTCTAAGCATGACTTACCACTCGTCCTCCACGTCCACGGATTTTTCAGCCGAACCAGGCGTAAGTCCAACTCTTCGTAGTAAAGAGCTTCGGTAATAAAATAGACGTGGCCAGGCAAGAGCAATGGCAGTGAATCGCCAGACTCAGTGATCTGCAACGACAGACATCGCGAGGTTTTTATTGGCCAGGTTGTTTGTGGACCCTTTGATGACGGAGTGTATACCATGATAATAAAATTTTGTTTTGCGCATCGATGAATATAATTGTAGAGAGACTTCGCTATCTCGGAGTTGTCCAATGCGGTCGCCCACATATCGTCGAGTTGACGGCAAGGAAATCCAGTGAAGCTTGTCAGCACCTCCAGCGGGTCAGCAACGCAGAGCGCAGCGTATGACCCAAGCAACTTCGCGTATGCCTTCTCCAGAAACGAGACCCAAAGACGGCGCTGGTCTACGGGACACCGCGCAAAGAGAGGAGCTTTTAACGATGCAGGAAGGTAGTCGTCCAACAGTAGTGTTGTCCACCATCCATTCTTGCACAAAGTGACGCGGTAGGCACCGACGGCACGCTCACGCTTTCCAGTTGTGACGCTCACAGGGTGGCGAAACATCCAGCGCACGTGACTTGGAAACATTGCCACTGCGGCAATTCCCGCCACAACTGTATGATCATCAAGCCCACCTTGCCGCACTAAGTGGCACGAAATTTCTTTCCTAAAGAGGCGGGTCTCGCTCACTTCGGTGAGAAGAATAAACTCAGAGGGGCGTCGCCAAGTCAACGGGGCTACCCTCACCACATCCACACCAGGGCGCCAAAGAGATTCTGCGCATGGGCGAAACTCCAAGTCGATAAAATTAAGGTGTTGATTCATGCAGCAGTTCAGAAAAGCCTTCTGGTTGCTCGCGTGGTTGAATTTACCGAGCGTAGATCGCACCTTTTCAATTGAACTCTGCACCACCTGCAAATTACGTTTCACAGAAGGCGGAATAAAGTTGCGGGGGGGAACGACTCCCTTTGTCATGACGCGTGGAATATTTTCTATGCCTTTGATTAGAAACATCGTGTCTTCTGGTAACACTGCCAGCGTGAGTTCGGTCTCACCATTCTCCAGCGGCAACTGAACTGCTTTCCCGTTGATCTCCTCGTTGCCTGTCAGCCGGCAGCGCATTCGCACCACCATCACATACTGCAGCGTGTCGTTAAAAAAGAAGCACTCGTTGTCTTTTGATATTATTTTGTAAAGCATGCCGGTGCGGAATACGGATGAGATTGTACCGTGTTGCGATGGACTAGAGAAGAAATACTTCCCATGTGGATCCTCCACGGGGTATGGAGTATCGCGAATGTTGTAATCGTCGAACTCATCCACATCGTATTCACTCATAACCGTGTTGCCCAGCTGCCCCGCCCCTCCATCTTCCTTCTCCGCGACTGCGGCCTCCGGCCTGTTACTGCCCAGCACGCCAGGGATGATGGCGGAGACGCCAGTTTCGTTGAGAAGCACTTCGCACAAATCAACGAGTGCACGCATTTCACGCATTTGACAGCGCTTTGCAGCGTAACGACGAATCAGCAGAAGCAACTCGGGATCCGAAACAGCCCCCAGAAGACGAGCCACATGCACGGGGACGTCAGACGTGTTCCCAAGTGAAGATCGACTGCATTCCAATTGAATCGCTGGAGAAGCCTTTGGAGGCCCCTGCTCGGGCTTCACTTCCGCATCTCCAGCTGCCTCTTGGCGAACAGAGCACACCTTTCCCCCGGTGACACCCTCGCATGGAGGCACCGGAGAGAGAGGCTGCAGCAGAGTCGCCTCAACGTCGCCAAGTCCAGCACTCACCAACGTTCCTACAGGCGAGGAGCTGAGAACCGCATCTGCACCTGCAGTTGAAACGAAGCCATCAGATTTGGTGTTCTTCGCTTGCAGCTTTATCGGTTCGGGGTTATTATCAGCAATAGGAGCGTCTTCTACTTTCCGTTTTTCTGGCGACAGAGAGCCACATGTATCGGAGTGCACCTTCAGAAGAGCAGCGTTTTCCATTCGCATCGACTGCGATGAAACAACATCGTTCATTTTACCCAATTGCTCCACGCTAGAGAAGTCCGTCGGCGCACGTCCCCTCACTCGACGCAACTCCGCATGCGCTCTTGCAGCACTCTGGCCAGAACCGCACAAAATGTGTTTCTTCAGTTTCATTTCCGCTTCCACTGCACTCCCAAAAGTGAGAGAATTGCCTGAGAGTCCACAAGAGGGTATGGGGTGAGGGACGGGCGCAAAGAGCACCATATTGCCGGCAGTTTCTTCATTGATTGAGCCCCGTTTAACATAATCGGACAGCTCACAGTCCGTCGTCGACAGCTGGACATCACCCATCACGCCATCCTCACTGCCCTCATCCTCAAGCTGTTGAAACAATGTCGCATTTGAGACCCCACTCATGAAATACAATGCAGAATACGAATCTACACGTAAATCACTCATGGACGACGCATCCACTCTATCTAAAGGCACAGAAGTAGAAATGCAATATTCCCCTTCCCTCAGAAAAGGAAAACGCATTGATGATAATGATGTATCAGGAACATTACTATCTTTAAAAGCAACATCTCTCTCCTTCTGGATGCGCTGACGGCTGCACCTATCCGCAGTTCCATTACCGCTACCGTTATTAGCACCAACTCCCCCAATAACTGGCAACACCTGCGTAGATGCTTCGTCGCCAGCACTTGAAACCAACGTAGAGTGGCCACTGTAGGAGCAATGCGACACATCAGAGAATGCTAGTGATATCAGACTAGACAAATTAACTGGAGACCAATTGCCATTCAAAAAACTATCATCCCTCGCTGCATCGTTTTCCAAAGAAACAGCTGCAGGAACGAAAGGAACTCGGTGCATAACCCCGTCACCCACAACACACTTTTCCGTCAGCCACCTCAAAGACAAAAGAAAAAAAAAAGAAAAAAAAATAAATACAAAACTAAATCAGCGCCGCCCATAGAAAAACGACGAGCACCGCATGATCCAAGAAGCAAAAAAAAAAAGCAGTCAGTTACTACGGAGCTGAACACACAAACAACAACAACAAAAAAAAAAACGCAACAAAGCACTTAATAGTCAACCAAAAAATGAAGAAAAAAAAACAGAAATTCAGCGGCAGGGGAAGATAATGTAATTTCTCTTCACGTACTTTCGCCGCCGCGCCACCGTTGCAGAAGCATCCGAGAAGCGGCGCATCATCCCGGCGTACTCGCTCTCCCACAGGCCATGCACAATAATGGAGGAGTTACTCAGAGGATACCTCAAAAAAGCATTGTGCACATCATGAATCGCACAAACAAATTCTCTTACAATTTTTACCCCTCGACATCTAGAAAACATCAACACTGCACCAACCATCGCATCCTCTGCATTTAACATCATACTAAAAAACTCCGTCTTACGTTGTTCTGTAAATGGCAGCACAACAAGACGACGCAGAGCCTCAAAAAAAACAAATACCACCGCCGTATCCCTTGACAACGTATAGCCAATGCCAAGAGCATAGAAAAATTGAGGTGCAAATCGACCCAAAAAAACAGGAAGTCTAACCATATACCCCCAATAGACACCACGACGTGGCAGCGTGCGCAGATCGGCGAGGTACTGCGGCACACGCAGGAACATGTCGTCGTCGCCCTTGCCA
>JASANU010000661.1:0-20061 GCA_030849675.1 Trypanosoma platydactyli | reverse complement strand
CACCTATTCGGCGCATCCAGTGTACCGACCTCCACCCGTTGTAGAAGGAGTGTGGTTCCCCCCTTTGGGGTGGCCGAACGCGTAACCAGGGATCCCAAGTCTCGCCCCATACAGAAATGGCAAAGAAAAAAAAAGGACCTAAAAGTACGGACGACATCCCCGCGTGTGCTTCTCCTAGAGCAAGGAGGGAGGGGATGGACGCCTGATGTTGCATGCGCAGGGTAAAAGCACAATGAAAAAAAAAACACGCAGGTGCAACACCAGCAGACCACCAAGACACCAGCCAGCCATCATTTGCTTGAACCCGAAAAAAGGAACTTTTTGCAGCGCAGGGATACGTGCAACATGACGCACACTTTTGCTACGAGCATATCGTACAATGATGAGACATTTCTGCAGTGCGGAAGGCTGCCTCTGCGAGGCTGTGTTTGGCAATTCTCTCCTCATTTCAATGTGCAGCTGCTGCACATCGCAGCGCCTAATGCACTCCGCATCCATCACTGCCGCCATTTTCATGATCCCCTTCTTTTTCAACTCTCAAACCGTCCCCATTTCTGTGCCTTAAACACCATTCGAAGATAGCGCCACCCGCAGGTACACCAAAAGCCCACTTTTCGCGAAGCCATTCACGAAGGCTTTCGTGTATTGCAGCTTGTGTGTGTGTGTGTGTCTTTCTTTTTGCGTGCAGGCAGATGAATAACAGTGGTAGCACCGCGTCCAACAGCACACAAGCACTATTCTCTCCGCCTGCGTCACGGAGTCCGAAACGCGATGCGTTGGGGAAGCAGAAGTGGGGCGCGGTTGCCATTGCTACGGCACACCGTGTGCACTGAATCCACACGCCAGCGCACGCACACCAACCCGAGCACAAGCCGCTCCCTTTGTGGCGCCGGGAACATCCATCCGCCAAGGCGTGCAACCGCAAGGAGCGCAAAAAAGGGGCTTCTGCATAAACCGGTGCGGCTCGAGTCCCTCGCATGTCGTCACCATCGACAGCTGCCGCCGGTTTGTTTAGAGGGGCGCCGCATGCAGAGCGCCGCCACTGGCACTGTGCGCGGCGCGATACGACAACTTTGCTAAAAGAAAATGACGGCGCCGCAAGAAGAAGAACAGGTGAAGAACAGCAACAAAAGCGCACAGAAAGTCAGCTGCCAGCACACCGCGCAGTCTCATTCTCCAGGGGAAACCACACGTCCGCCCTCAGTCCTCCTCGTCCCCACCCCGCACACAGAGAGAGAGAGAGAGAGAAACAGTTATCATCCCTTTAGCGAGTTTGTCGGCAGTGGAGATGCAAACAGCAACACCATTGGGGAAAACTTCGTTTAAAAGCCGCACAGGAAGGGGAAGCTAATAAATAACACCCACAAAGAAATAAAAATCTTATTCCTCTTTCCTTCCCCCGGTCACCACGTCATCCTGATGTTTCTTCACAATGACGGTCACGAAAAGCGCCGACACTTCACGCAGCCATCCAGAAAGAAAGCAAAGTAATATATACACAAAAAAAAAACACGTACGACAGCCACCATCACCACAAGAAAGGGATTAAAAGAAGCGAGTCCCACTTTGCCGACAAAGCTGCGAGAAGCAGCAACTCAAAAAAAAAAAAAAAACTGCAATAGTGTGTCATCCATCCGCCGCTATCTGCGTTATCGCTATTCCACCATTTGTTTTTAAATGAAATCTGCGACATGTTACGGACCGTGACTTGTGGAAGCCGTGAACATCTGCATGCGCAGACACACCGGTAGACGAGGCACCACCCCCCGCCGACAGCGCATCGACCAGACGCACAGAAGAAGAAACACGGGACAACCGCAGACCGCACACCCGTCGGCCACATCCACCTTCTGCACGCCTGTCATAGAAGAAGCACGTTCAGGAAGAATCTCTATTTGCTCCTAAGGGCGAAAGTGCCACGCACGCCACCTGCCCAGTGGGGCTGCCAACCGGAAAGAAAAGGCAGTAGTTTATCGCCTCCAAGAAAGCCGTGACGCGCCACCCATATGGCATGAAAGAGAGACCATTTGATGTCTGTTCCGAAATAAACAAACACACACACACACACACACACACACATCAATAAACGAACACCGGTGACCAGCGCAGAGAAAAGAAAGAAGAACAATAGTTCCTGCATCTGCATCTGCGTGCATATGTGAAACAGACCAACAAGCCACGTCCTGGACGAGCACGCTGCTCCCCTTTTTCCATGTGTCTGGCGCAGCGAAGCGGCCTTATCACAGGGGTGTCGTTTTCCCACCGTATCCCATATTCGATGAGCACACTTTTTCCGGCACCTGTATGCCACCATGTTATGGAGTGCCCATCTGTTTCCTGTCAACAGGACTATTGTGGTTTCAGAGAGAGAGAGAGAGATGGCCTGCAACGTGCTTCGAGTCCACCAGCATTCATTTTGTAGTACCGCCGCATTCAGCCGGCCAAGGGATTCCAAAAACTCGTTGGGTGCCATGACCAGCCACGGTACGCACAACGGTGTTCCATACCACTATCCTGTCTTTTTTTTTTCCCCTTTCGTTATACTTTTTTTTTTCATCATATGGTAATTGTATGCAGGATGGGGGGACGAATAAGTAGATTAATCTTTTCTTACAGCAGCGCGCAACACAATATGAAAGACAATCAAGGAGTTTTATACCACCACAAATAAAAAATTATATCTTGTTTCTCTTGGTACATGCTTGCTTACATCTAAAATGGCAACTGCGTAAATAGCGCAGCTCCCCGGAGCACCCAATGACTCTCTGAGTCGGCTGGGTGTCTCGGCAAGTCAATGGTGAGAATGAAGTTGGTAGAATGACCAGTCGTTGACAGAATACCACGTCTATCAGTCGTCTTGTAGCAGGGACAGCTGTAAATAGGGGTATCAAGAAGATCCTCCTGCAGACACGGGACCAGGCGCAGCAGGGGGAACTTAATAAAGAGCTCCTTCGGTCTGCTTTCGCAGAGAACAGCACCGATAGGATCCCACCCAGCGCCCTCGAGAAACAAACCATAGACACAGCACCCACTCTCCGGAGGAGTGGTGCATGTTTCTTCACTCAGGACAGTAAATTGCCACACCAGCTTATCAATTGCTATTTTCCACTTGCGTGCGTGGTTTTGCGCGACACCTGTCAGAAACGACTGTGTAAAAAAAAAACCGCTTATCCAGAACATTGGAGGTGGACCCTCGTCACACCACTTTTGAAGGAACGCAAGGCGATCAATAAGATCGCTCACATAGGAGCCGAAGGCCTTCAGCGATGGGTACGACCGCTTTTTCCAGACGCCAGGAACTCTGCCATCAAACATGGCGTTGAAGACCTCTTCCAAGTCCGCACTCATTACCATCTTGCCACTTACAGCGTCCTGAACGTCAGCAAGTGTCTGCCGTACAACGAGGAGGAGACGCCTGTAGCGTGTCGCCTCCTGAAGTAAGACTGTATTCATTGACTGTGAGTAGTCAACAGGATGTTTTCGCTGAATCTCCTCCGTGTCGAAAGGTTTTGGCAGTCGCGAAAGCACTTGACTTGCCATTTCTCTCACAATTGTTTTGGGGTCTAGTTGAGATGCGGAGTCCGAAGAATCTCGTGGCTGCGTCAGGAGTGCGGCCTCAAGCAAATTTTGGGCATCTCTCTCATCCTTCGTAATATCAGCGTTATCGTGGAGACCAAATATACCAGGAGGCTGCTGCAACGGCAGATTCTGAATATACTCCAAGTAAGAGTCGTACTCTCCGAAAGGTGGTGCGTAGTACTCTGGGGTGTCGGTGGCAAACACATAGTCATCCTCCAGTATCATCGGGGTGATATACAAGGAAAGTATTGCCATGATACACCGGCGGTCCCAGTTATCCGTTACACGGCCCCCGTAGTTGCACTCACCGGTAAGGTAGAGTAGGGCATCGTATGGGATATCCTCGTTTTCATCTAGAAACATATTGAGCTGCCGTACACTGATGCGTCGATCGGTGTCGTTAAACTCGTACATTCGGTTCCAACCCAAAGGCCCAAACCGTCGACGCTCCTGCACCACCGCGTGGAAGAAGCAAAGACCGAACAGCATCTTTCGCCACGCAGTTGGATTCCTGCAGGACCCAAAAAACTGTAGATCCTTCACTGGGTTAGATAAGTATGAATGCAGTAGATTGTTCTTGAGGCCCTTTGGAGGCTCCTGTACCAGCTTCACACCGTTCTGAAGAATGGAAATAGGAAAGGTTTCACTTGGAAGTGAGGTGAGCCAAAGACGGTACTCGTTGTGCAGGTTTGCTTTGGCGCCACTATCACTGTAATTTTCAATGATACGCGAGAGCTCGGGCATGAAGTCCTGGAAAAGGTGGCAATTCTGCAAGAACACCCAGTGGCCCCCATGTACACCCTCTTCTATGAGCTGTCGCGCGAAGACATCTTGACCCTGACCAAGAGACAACTTGACAAGGCGGCTGCTCATGCCCTTCTGCTCCGCGAGGCGGTCCAGCTCGACATTTGGGTCGGCACCGGGTGACAACACCAAGACAAGCGGGACTGAAGGGTCGTCTGCAAGTTCTTCAACAACCTCCTCAAGAGTGTAAAGGGGGGTCTCCACAAAATAGCTTCCCAAGAGATCATGGACATATGTCATCACTGCCGGTACAATTTTATCGATGCGGAGGCAACGCACAACCACGAGAGGCAACACGCCACTAAGCTCCGCGATGGCAGGCGGAGGAACGAGCGCGAGAGGATCAGTAGCCTCGTAGTAGTCACGGAAAAAGTCCTCATTTCTGGTAAATATCTCCAGTAGAAAATCCATATCGGGGAGCTGCGTGCTGGCCCGCCACAGCAGCTTCCAGTTCTGGTCAGGAAGCCATGATACAAAGGGATTGTTAGGCATGATACCAGTATCCGCCTCAAATCCACCCATTAACAACCAACGTAGTTGCGTTGGGTCCACCTCATGAATCCTGAGGCACATAATAAACGAAAACAGGAGATGATCCTGTGCGAACAGAGAACGACAAATTCGCTGATACAAAGACATCTGAAACGCGTGTTGAATGTGTTCGATACGAGTGTTCACATCATCAGACTTCTCACTGCGTTGCAGTGCCTCCTGAAAGATGGAAGCATACGCACTGAGCGAGTGCTGATACATGGGGTCAATGTTAGCCAACTCCGTCACGCAGAAAAAAAGCGTGGCACCAAGGGCAGCAATGGGAATAAAAAGGCTTCGTGTGCGATCACTGATGCGCTCCATTGCCTCAATCTCTTCCTGTCTCTTTGCGATCTGGTCACTCTGCACCTTGGAACTGTCTAGCTCCTCAATGGCTGTCTCACTCTCCAGTATATTACCCTCCGATGAGAGAATAGCGAGGATCCTGTCCTCCGTCCGTTTCAGGTTCGCCTGATTCTCCGCAGCCTCAAGCGTTAATGCCTGTTTCTTTTCCTCCACATCTCGCCGTTCACTCATCATTACTCGCTGCAGTAGTTGGTCCTGCATTCCTTGTTGTGTGATCATGAAGTTGATCAATGTCACCTTCGTGCTCACCTCCGGGAGGTAGTGAGGCCTGGGGAGCTTTGTCGTCATGTAGAAACGAAAGTTCTCGTTCCACTCGACTGGTTCTCCAATGTGCACGACAACAGCAATTCCTTCCTGCGTTAATCGCTTCAGCAACACATTCTCAAGAAGCGGGTCAAGAGTCTCGTCCAAGTTCTCAAGGAGCAGAGGTCGTCCATTTGCAATAGCACTTCGAATATTCTTGATGCAATCCGCTTCAGATGGGCGCACGACGATTAAGCCGTTGGCCCGCTCCATGTTGCGGATCCAGTTGTTTGCCTGCTGTTGCGGATCCACAAAAAGAGGCCAACGATCGGATAACTTCACGATGACGGCATTGTCGACAGAAAACCCGTCGGCTGGAAGTTGCTGCAGCTTCCATGCCTGAATATCGATTGGGGATCCTGCGAACTTTGACAATGTGTAGTTATCGGAGACTAGCACGTTGTGACTCCTACACATGTCAAGCCATGTACGTATTGTCCTCTCACGGTACTTGTGCAGGAAGGGCCCCATGTACGCGACGACACCAGCACTGACAATGACATTCCCGACGACATATTTTAGCTCCTCTTGATATCGCGCACTTTCCTTGGCGAACCGAACCTTTTCACCCCCAAGGCCCTCGATAAGCTTCCTTGCGCGAGTCAGCTTGACATCTGTGTCATTCACCTTGTCTTCAAGGTCCTGCTTGTCCTTATTCACCCTGTCAAGGTGGTCGGTGAGCGCCGCCAGCTTCTCGTTGATAGCGCGCAGCTCCTCCTTCTTTTTGTTTAGGCTCTCCATGGCCGAGTTGTACTCCTGCTGCGCTGCGGACGCCTGCGCCAACAGCGGCTTGATTATCTTGTTCTGCTTGTAGTACTCCACCACAGCCCGGATGTACGTTGCAACACCAACCAGAGCCACGGATGTCTTCTTGATGTTCTCCATCTTAAACATGTCATTTGTCATTTTCTTCTTGACATCTTCAATTTGCTCGTCAGGCGCATTATCCACAATCACTGGGTACGCGCTGAGAAGTGTGTTTTTAAACTCACCGGTAAGTAGCGTGAGTTTTGCGTGTTCCCAGTACGGCACCGACACGCTACCAGTAAGTGGATCCCGCACTGGTTTTGGCTTGTATGTCCCGCCAAGCAGCGTACAGAGTACCTCAATGACATACTTCACGCCCTGTGGTGGTGTCTTCAGCGCCTTGATCTCCTGCAGCGCCTTCGGGTCAAGATCGAGGACCGCACGCTGCGCCCGCTCCACTAGGGGCTGTGCCTCATCCACCTTCTTCTGTGAAGCATCCTTGATCTTCTTTGCAGCCGCAGCCTGTTCATTCGCCGCCACCTCATCCACAGCAACAACAGCACGCTGTTCCTCTGCCGCCTTGCTTTCCATCTCCACCTCGGTTATGAGATTATCTGTTTCCAATTGTTTTTTTGCTAACTCTGGACGCATGAGAGCCAGCTCCTGTTTCATCACCTCCACCTGATCTTCTGTCTTTTTCAGCTGTGTCAGTCCATTGGCGTAGCGATGTGTCAGGGCAGTGAGCTCTGTGCGCTTTTCTCCAAGCAGCCGTGCAAAAGAGGATAGTAAATCTAAATACGAAGTGGGTGTCACGTAAGTGTGTTGTCTAACCTCCGTCAGGTACGTCTTTCCGAGATCCCGGACTTGTTGTTGAAAGGAAACAAAAATCTCCTCGGCAGCCTGTCGCTCATGGTCGCTCAGTTCAACCCTGGAAAGAAACCGCGCAGCGACGGAGCGCAGGCCGTCCTCAGGCCACTCACGGAACCAGTCAATGGTGGTGCAGTTCACCAGGGAAGGGAACTTGCGTAGCCGTTCCCGCAGCACGCTTCCAATGGGCGAAAAGCAAAGGGCAATGTGCATGTATTTCTTGCATCGCTCCACAAAAAGTGTCTGCAGGGCTTCTGCAGTATCAGGGCGTCCGAGTTCCTTTCCCTTATCGCGAAGAGAGGCCACAGCGTTCTCATACGTCTCTCTATCCTGCTTTGTGTCCCATATTCCGGGCACCTCTCCACTGTTGAGCAAGCTGCAGATATCCTCCAGAAAGTTCTCCGAGGTGATCTGCGTGTCGGACATCACAAACATCGTTGAGTAACCGTTCATGCCGGTGCGCAGGAGGAGAAGGCGAATATCATCCAGAAGATTGCTGTGGTCGTAGTCCTTCACTGGCGTCGTACTCATGTAGTCGCAGTCTTGTAGGTATGCAGCAAACTTGGCGCAGCTGCGACGCCCGCTGCCACCAACACCGAGGAGGAGGAGGTTCCCACCAGGTTGCCGGAGAACACGGCAGATGCGCGAGACATGAACAAGAACGTAATTGAATACGACAAGATCCAGATCACCCGACCTCGTTCCCGCGTTGTACGCGTCGAGCTTGCCCTCCAACACCTTTCGGGCATCGCTAACGTTGGGCAATTCCTCGTAGTTGCCGTCTTCGTTCATGAAAGTGGAAAAGAGCGTAGGATTCTCAACGTCATGAAGATTTTCAAGGGGTAGCTTGAAATGGCGCATTGACAGTTTCCCCACCTCATCAAGGAACCAAGTGGCGTCTTTGTCATCAACAAAGCGATCCGCGAAGGCGCGAGAAACCTCATGCATCCACAGTACTGCCAGCTTACGTTCGTCAACGATCGTCGTTGGGTTCACCATGTCGATGCCCTGGAATACTTTACTCACATCGCGCAGGTTGAATGTGTAGTGCGACTTCTCTGGTGAAGGCTTAAGGTTTTCTACCAGCATCTCGTAGAGATCCACCGTCGCACTAACCAATGCTGTGGTCATCCCTCGCAGCGATGTTGGGAAGCCCTTATCAAGAATCCACTCCGACAGTTTACCGAATATCGTCTGAAGCGTTGGCTTATCAAAGGCAGGGATCGCAATGGAGTTGAAGTGGCGCGTGAAGCGCTGTGTCACATGATTCCTGCCACCGCCGGCAGGCCCCATGGCACACAGTAACAGGATATCTACCAACCGACGAAGCTCAATGTTGTCCTTCGTGTGGTTGTACCAACCGCCGTGATCAAGGTATTGACGGAGAAGCTCAATAGGCGGCTGCGCTCCGTACTCTTCCAGCTGCGGCAGATTCGTGTCGTCGATAAAAATCGTCATTTTCTTACTGATAGGCGGTCCATAAACACCTTTGCGGCGCTTCTCCAAACTACCGTCAATAAGCCGCTGCAGATGACCAGCTGTTGTCTGTGCAGAGAATTGAATCATGTTAAACGAATATGTCTCGTCGGGGAGTCCCCTCAGCAGTGATTTCATCATGATGGTTTTTCCGGTCCCCGTGTCGCCCACAAGCAACACGGGATGCAAGGCACCGATCATCAGCCCAGTGAGGTAGGCGTACCGCGTCTGTGCACTTGTTGGGACAATAATGTCTTGATACTCCACGTTCGTCCCAATGACAAACTCTGGCACATATTCAGACCACTGCGCGAAACGAACATCACCCTCCGTCTCCAGTCGTACATCAAAGAAGGACCGCTTGTTCTCAATGAGCGGCAGTATAAATTTATATAATCCTTCAGCGGCAGCTGAAGCCACCACAGCGTGGAGGGAGGCACTAAACACCGTGCGGTCCCTCGTAAAGAGACAACCACCGACAGACCATACGAGAGAGAAGAGAAACCATCCCTCCAGTTTTGTGAGAAGTGTCGGCATGTACATGCTAGTGTCGGTGATCCCTACTGCATCTTCGTCTGAGTTGAGCTCCTCAATGAGGGTTGAAAAAAGTTTGATGAACCCTGAAACGGCCACCAGAGAACCCTGGGGAATCACCGGCTTAACGTCCTTACGCGCTACCTCCAGCATTGGCGGTATAAATACATCGACAAGCGCACGCAAGGCAGTCATGACCTTTTCAGTTTTTCGGAGGAATTCTGGCAAGGTGTTGAAGTACGAATCCATGAGACAGCGCCACCCGAGAGAATCCGGCTCCACGTACACCATACCACACCTAGAAACAGTGGCTGGCGAGGCATACGCCAGATCCTGCACCTCGAATATGAGGTTCATCTCTTTAGACATGGGGATGATGTCACCGTTTTGAAGACAAAGTTTCTTGTTGTCATCCAGCACAGTGTTCATATTCTCAATCCAAACTGCATCAACTGGGCCATCGAGAACGAGCCACTTACGGTCGGATGAGGTGTCCTGAGCAGCTCGTCTAAATCTGTACGGCAGAATTCCCTCCGTCCATTCCCCTGAAGCCTCCACCTTGCCATATAACTGCGGCATTGTTACAGATTTCGGGTTTATTGTGATCAGACGTGTACGTCGTTCTTTTCCAATCACCTCCATAAGACCGAGGGCCTCTGAAAGGCACTGCAAGATTTTCGTTTTGCCGCCAAAGGAATATCCCACCAACATCATACCATGCCGAACAACAATCATCTCGTACGTCTGCCGTATCTTTATTTCGAAGTATTCTGTGAGCTGCAGATTGCGTGTCTGACAGACATTCAAAAGGGCATTATGCATGTCTCCATAGTCCGGGTCGGGAAGTTGCACACCGGGGAAGAGGTCTGAAATAATGCCCACAAACAATTCTACATCTTGCGTCAAGAATTTCGGAAGGTTTACATCCTGAATAGAGCGCAGCATCAGCACCATTTCATCCTCATCCGGATACGCTCGCTTTAACCGTCCAGCTGCCGTGAGCACGGCCTTCACCGCACGCATGCCGTAATCGTAATGGTCCTGCGACGACAGCTGCTCTGAGCAAAGACGGTACGTGGCCACAATTTTCTCCGCCAACTCCTTTCCGTATAGGAATCCATACGAGTAAAGCTGAATCTCACCAATCATAGCATAGTTCGGCACCATCATTGCCACAGGGCGAAATAGCGCCTTGAGATTGTCGGGAAGCTCAGCACGCCCTGCGTAACCGGGGTTCATCGTGACAAAGATTGCACAACCCGGATCAAGACGTATTAGAGCACCTTCAAAATTGAACTCAGTACGCTTTTGTATAATTGCATCCTGTATAACAGCTACCTGTTGTGCAATCACAGAAAGCACCTGAATCTCAATGCGATTGAACTCGTCAAAGCACCCCCAAGATCCCGACTGAGAAAGGCCCTTGAAAAGTTTCGCCATGTCCTTCGCCGTAATCTGGTCAGAGCAGTTGTACACCACACAATACTTCCCAAGTGCCTTGGCAAGATCCTTCGTTGTTTCGGTTTTACCAGTACCAGCTGGTCCCTCTGGGGCACCACCGTAGTTGAGATGCAGTGCACCAATGAGAGTACGATAACAACGGTCTGTAAGTGGTGTAATGACGAGTCTCCCAGTGTTTCCCAGGTACTCATAGCCATAGCAAAGAGAAGCATTGATCTGGTGTACACACAGGTGATCATTCTCCCAGTAGTATCGCAGCTGCGCAAGCCAATCAAAACTCTTTGGTGAGTCCACACCTTTTTCGGACAGCTGCGCAATGATATCCTTACCGTGCACTTCCACAACCACTAACGCCTCCAGCGTGCACCTCTCAACAGTGGCTAGGTTACGGTCACGCACAAGTACGATGAGGTCATCCAACTGACCAACGCATTTTTCGTGGTAGGTGGTTAGTCCTACTGTGCCCTCTGCACTCATCGCCTCCGTCGCTTCCATAGTCCAATAAAGCGAACAAATGGCAAGCACAACTTGACCAGGCCACGCACGAATGAAATCTGTCCGCTTTGACCGTGTTGCGTAGTCACCTGTGGCCTGTCGAAGCTGGTCCAAGACGGTCTCTCTCATGACAGTCTCAAGGGCCTGGAGCCACAACTCGACACGGTTTTCGTGATCGCTGGGATTGATCACTTTGATCAGCTGTACCACTTCACCTTCCGAAGACTCCATTGCGAGAATATCATGGGCATCACCAAAGTGAATACGCTTGATGCCCTCAAAACACTTGCTGAGGTACGGCTGCACAAGGTATGGGTCTTTGCTGTCGGATAGAATTTGAAGAAGCTCTTCGTTTGAAATAAAGTAAAATCTGGGGAATGCCATCCGTTTTGTCTCGAGGAACTGCTGAAGTTTTTTGAGGATAATGTCGAGGTTGTTGTTGTTCTCTGCGAGGGTCTTGAAGAGTGTCTCGTCTTGGCATCGGGTCAAGATCTGCGGCGTAGTCCGCGTTTGTTCCATAATTCTATGCCATGACTCGTCGATCATGACAAACAGTTGTTTCTCTTTCGGCAGGCTTCGAGAAATATCAGCTGAGGAGAAAATCGGTTCCAGGTAGGCCCACGTGCCCTGACATTTAAACCATTCGTCCATAGTGCACTGAATCTTGTCCAGCAATTTCTCCCACTGCGAGACGCGTGCCTGCAGAGCGGGAGCCTGACGCACAATTGGTTTCCCAAGCATTGATTGTGTTTTTAGAATGTGTTCATCCAACATCAGCTGCATGATATCATTCGCCTTCAGTTTATGGGTATCCTGGTACGGCTCCGTGTCAAAGAGCAGCCTCTTCCAGTCCGCCTCCATTGCCATGAGCTCACTCTCCAGTTCATATGACTTTTGTGCAACCGTGGCGATGCTCTCAATTTGCGGCATGAACTCTAACATTCCAAGTTTGATAAAATCACTAAGCGGCCGCCATTCATTGGAATCAACACCACCAGTTCCATGGCGCTGTTTCTCCTTGGGTACACCACAGGCCTGGTAGATAGCCTTCCAATGGCTCCCCTGCAAGTTGCTGCGCAGCGCATAGAGTAGTGGTATGTACGGCTTGAATGCGGCGATATTCGCTCGAATGCGCTTCACCACCTCCGTCGGCTCGGCCTCTTTGATCTTTTTTGATACGATTGCCATTTTTTTCCCCCAATCTGTCAGTTGTCGGTCTGCTTCCACAGGCTGGAGGGCCGAGATACGTGTGTTCAGCCAATGCTCGCTTTCGTTGTTGAAGTGGCTCACGACCTCCCAGAGAACATGATATGGCTCTAGCTGCGCCTTGATCTCCTTCAGCTGCGGCCACTTTGACTGTGGAAGGCCAAAGAGCACCTCATGACTGTTGTACAATTGAATTTGCTCCTGGTATTCTTTGATACGCTGCTCCAGTGCCTTGGCCTGCTCGTAGTATTGATCCGCACGAGCGTCCTCACCACAATGAGCAAAGTCGTCGACGATACTTCCCAGTTGAACAATGTTATTGGTGAGCTCCTCACAGCTGTCCCGCAGTTTCTGCATAAGGACGTTTCGGTATTCTTTGCTGCGAAAGTTCCCATCCTCCAGCTCCTGCTGCAGTTGTCGTGGCCACTCATACGCAGTGCGGTACAAACCTAACGCCTCAGGGGTGAAGATGTAGTTGTACTTAAAAAGAAGATCAAATCCTGCAGTGACATCGTCGAAAATTGCGCTCAGCTGCTCCTGTTTTCCGGGAATGGCATCGAGGTAGACCCGCAGCTCCTGTAGCTCCTCAGGGGAGAGGGGCTCCACAACCATCCGTTCGCTCATGCCAATGTAATCACTAATCATTCCTGTACAATTGTTTAGTAACCGCTTGGCCAAAGCCTCCATCAGGGCTGTTTGGATGCTGACCACTTTTGAATGTAGCGCTGTCTTAATCCCGCTGCAATCAATAAAAAACATTTCGTACCTCACATGGTTGGGTGTCCGCCGTACAATGCGCTCCTTGTCACGGGAAAGTCGCTCAAATGTCCAATCAAACTCACACAGCGAAAGCTTGCGGGCGATGGCTTCGTCAACGATTGATTGCACATCCAGTTTCAGTACATATTCAAATGTTTGATACATTTGTTTTAGCTGCCATGGCGCCTCCATATTGCCCACAAGTGCCTGTTCAACCATTTGTCGTGCCTCGCACACGACGGGCTCCTGCCGATCAAGCGGACGCAACACCAGGGGCTGGAGCTGCAGCAACGGGAAGAGTTGATCGCCCATCCCATAGATTGTATCAAGACGCTCAAAACAGTTCTCAAATACCGCGCACACCTTATCCTTTACCGCCTCCAGTGATGGCGAAAAGGCTACGTGGCCGGCCTCCTCCACAAGCTTCAGCAGGAAAAGTGGTCGAAGTCCCCGGGGCTTCATCGTCATATCCACCACACGTTTTGTGTAAGGTATACAATTGCAGAACGTCCCAAGACGTAGAAAAAAGGGCAATTCAGCGCTGTCTTTCTCATCCTTTTCGTCAGGCGGTGCAGCTGGAGCAGAAGTGCCGCCTCTAGACCTACCAGCAGTCTGCTGCCGATCGTCCCCCGCCTCCGTCGCGAGCCCCAACTCACTCCATTCACGCCGGCGGCGCTCCCAATGTTGTGCCTCTTCTACATCTTCCTGCAGTTCCCCCATCTGCGCATCATCGTCAAGGGGCTCCACACGGTAGCGGTGAACGAATGCAGCAAACTCCTCCAGAGACCTTAAAAGCAGCTCACGCAGCTGGGAAGACATCATTACATTGACAAGAGTCACAAAGCGGCACATGCGACTGACAGAATACCGCTCTATACTGTCCTCATAAAACTTAAAGTGCAAATCAAGATTATTTTGTATCGTACACCGCACGTTAATGCTCCACTCATTGTGCAACTTTTCTGAGATGTTAAAAGCGCGATGGGTTTGTGCTTCTTCAAAGCTGCGCAACTCTAACGGTGTGTGTCCGTCAAACTGAGTCAAACAGAGCAGCTGTTCACGATACTCATTCCATTGTGTGTGAATAGAGTAAATAGTGCTGTGAAGCAGCGCGTGTGTCTGGAACAGATTCTCCGCGATGAAATCCCGTGCAGCACGAAAGTTGGGCGATGGCGTATCTATTGTGCCCCATAGTAGTCTCAAAGACATGTCAGCAGCGCCCGCCGTTCCTCCTGTTGTCAACATCATTGGCGGTGGCGGTGGTAACCCCAAGGCCTCTGCACGTTTCCTCTCTGATGCAGTGCTGTCCACCTCCCGCCAGTGCTGCGCCCGTTTCAGGCTGTAGTAGTACAGCTCTTCCAGCTCACGTGTGCACTCCTCAACGAGATGCAGGGAAGAAAGAGGAAAGCGGCGCGCCACCAGGCCAATGATACGGTCTATCTGCTGCTGATCCATTGGGGCGAAGCGGTGGCCGTCAAGGTGCTCGAGGTATAAACGAGCCCGTACCGCAGCTTCCGTTTCGCGGCGGTATTCCTCTGCCCGAAGCACACGCTCCTGCCACTGCGCCTCGTCCTCCGCATCAAAGATTATGTTAAGCCGCTTTGTCCACTTGCTTAGACGGTTTTCTTCCCACACAATCTGATAACAGTTAGTGTCGTCGTCGTAAGCCACAACGCGGCATGCACGCCACTGCACTTCGTTGGTGCTCTTGTCAAAGTAACGCGAGCGAGCCGGAGTGCCGTCCTTCCCTCCCAGTGCCACCCACTCTTGAGGTGTATACAATTCAAAGTCAGTATTGTCGAAGTCCTCCAACTGGTAGTAACTCCGCACATATCCCGTCGTTGACGTCTCTTGCCCATGATGTTTCTGCATTTCCTTCTCCTCCTCCTCTTCCTTATCTTCCCTGGGCTCCCACGCAGCACCTTCCTTCTGCCACCGCGATGACGGTGGTGTGTCCTGATACGGCGATGCAGACGGTGTGCTTGCCGCAGCTGATGACGACAATGGCAATGGCATTCTACTGCGTAGAGACGGCAACACCTTCAACAGCAACCGCGGCAGCCGCATTGGCATCGGGGCGGCGCCGGCTTCATGCATCTTCTGAGGCTGCAGCTGCCCCCGCTGTGATGATGGCGATGGTGGGTTCGGTTTCCCGGGCGGCTGAGGAACGCTCTCGTTCAGTTTCTGCCGCGCCAGCTGCCGAATGATAGGCCTCTCATTCTGCTCGAGCCTCCACTGGGAGAGATACCCACGTGTGATCGTGCACTTCTCCCGTGCAGACTTGTCCTTCAGCAACTCCTCCGGCACCTCGAAGCCAGGCGGCGGCCCTCTGTTTGGCCCGTACTGCTCCTCTTGCTCTTGGCTCATCTGCTCTTGATTTCGTCTGTGATGCAAATAAATTACCTGCGGGGCGATGCGAAAGGGAATGTGGGGAGTAGATTAAGTGGCGTGGCCTTATATGCATAAACAGAAGAGAAAAATGGGGTGTAGCGTGCGTGCACAGACATACAAACAGAAACGGAAAAGGGCGGCAGCAGGTTCAGCAGAGAGTCGCACCAAAACTGTATGTATATATATGTATATATATATATATATATACGTTACAAAACGTTTCTTACTCGCGCCTTCCTTTCTTCAGAGGCCTGGCATCCACATCGAGGCGGGCGCACACCTCGTCCACATCATTCACTTCACGTGAACGCTTCTCCGCACGCAACTTAGCGAGTTTCCTGCGAGCCCCGTTGGACTTGAGCATGCGGAGGTGCCTGCGCAACTCGCGTCGCCGCTCCTTTGCTTCTTCACGCATCTGCGAGGTAACAACAACAGGTGCTTTTTTTGCCTTGCGGCGGGCGGCGCGTGATATGGGAGGTGTTTCCCTCTTTTCGGCATCATGCGTCGCAGACTCGTTGGTGTTGCGAATGCCACACGCACTGTCGCTTAAAGTGTTTGGGGGGGGTTTCTTAATCGACATATCGCCGCCCAACCTACGAAGAAGGGTGGGAGAAACAGAGCAAAGAAGAACATGGAGAATAATGCATACATACATATATATATATATATATATATATCACAAGGCGTGATAAACACTCAGGTACTTCCCACACACACATTATATATATAAAGCATGTTGCAAATTCGTCTGCGAATCATTACACTCAGCCACTTGATGCAACTCCATCGGGCAGTGCATCCCCGTCCGACCACAGTTTCACAAAACACGCAGTCCCCAAGTCCCACAGTCGAGGTGCATCGCCGCCGCTCAAAATCCTCAATGTTTCACGGACAACGTCCTGCAGGTACCGTGCCGCTACTCCCGGAGAACCGTTGATCTCTAGTAATTGTACATTCAGCCGCTCATCTATAATCATATCATATCCGAATAGTTGAAAGCACCTGTACGACTCTTCTAGTGGTACTTCCAGCACTTCCTTCATGCTCAGCAGAGTGCGAATAATGATATTAGAAAACTGCGGCAGGACATGACTTTCAAGAATATCCACTTTGAATAAATCGCGTAGATAGACACTCAGGTGAGGAAACCAGAGTTCATTTCCCTCTTCGTGGGAACCGAATTCAGGTGATCCTTCCTGCAGACAATGATTAGTGAGGTGCGCCACCGTGTTGCAAATGTCATCACAGTCGTACTTCACACTTGATGTGCGGCAGCTTCCCTGCGAAAAGACGTACACGTCGTACGGAGACTTCAGCAGCGCCCAAATCCGCACGTCAAATTTCCTTCCGTAGTAGAGCAGAGGGTGATCGACATACTGCTGCGCCACAAATATCTTTCTTCCCTTTAAATCCAGTGCCGTGATGAATTCCAGAATCTCTGAGAATGTGCGGAATAGCACAATATCATTTCCTTTACAACCGCTACTCGGCTTAATGATCCACATGTCTTTAGGGTGCTCTTTCACCCAGCAAAGAAAGGCATCCCTGTCGTCCTGCCGCCTCGCCTGATCACCACCCAATACGAACGAAAGCGGCATCCACGTGGCGCATTTTTTATCAGACGCCTGTAGAATTCGTGCCATCGACGCCTTGAGGGTGAGCTGGTGCGATGCATGAAAGTAATTGATCCACCTATACCCGCCATAGTACGAATTCGAAGGTAATCGCTCGCTGCGCAGAAGCGAGTACGGAATCGCAAATCGGTCTCCCAAGACAAGGTCACACGTCACCAGACGCGCCTTTGATCGCACCTCATTCCACCCCATTTGACGCAAGTTTTCCGCAGTACACTCGTAGACACTAAAGGCAGAGTCTCCAAGGAAGAAGCGGGGCCTCTCATGCTGTGCAGTGGAATCAGCACAGGGTGTCGTCTGCAGCTGCTCATGCAGCATCCTCCTTGGCTATGAAAAGAGGGGAGGCAGTAAAAAAAGGGTGAAAACAAACGACAGAAAAGTAGGGGCTACAGGAAAGGGGGAAAAGAAAGAAGTACCGAATGTAATCCTTGGCTCCTCACTGTTTCTTTCAACAGCGCCGTCGAACCACACTTAAGAAATCTTGTTACGACACCGACCACAGAACAAAAACAAAGAGAAAACGAAAAAATTTCTCACGTCAAACCGTACAACCTTACTGTCCCGTCTATCGAGCAGCTGACGAGGGATCGTGCGTTGGGACCCCAGCAAACTCCTGTAGCTGACTTCCGGTGTGAGCTGAACGTACTCACTGCTTCCTGTGGTGATAGTTCCCAATCAAAAAGGCGAATATCTCTCTCCGCAACCGCCAAATACTTTCCGTATCCGTCAAAGGCAACGACAGGATGAGCATCACCACACACAGTTGATTCTTTTGTTCCCACTGATGATATCTCATGAAGCGGCCCTGACATCTTGCGAAGGTCCCACAGAAGCGTTTTGCCACCACATAGCCCTGTAGCCAATGTGAAGCAATCCGGATTGAATGCCACACTGCAGATATCGTTCTTCTCCTGCACAGAGACGGTAGTGTCCACGCACATCTGATGGGTGTTCCAGATGCAGAGTCCTGCCCCCTCCATTCCTAGAGCAGCCAGTGAGCCGTAGGGATGCACAGCAAGGCACGTCAGCTTCGAGAGATGTTCGGCCGCCAGGGTCACATATGCAAGAGACTCTACGCGTTTAACGTCAGCGATCCCGATGCCAACAGCACTCGCAGACAACAGCAAGTGCCCAGGTAGAATGTCACCCATGCCGACGATGCCTCCGCTGTGTTGACGAATGACACCCTGACAGATAAGCCCCTCCTCCGTCTCAGAGCTCCACACACGCACCGTAGAATCATCAGAGGCCGAGACAACACGGGGAAGGTCACCACTTCCATTATTGCAGGCAATGACGTGGCGCACCGCCCTTTCATGCCCAATCCCAGTTCCGCGTACACATCCCTCCACCAAATCATAGTGCACAACTCTTGCGTCATCTAGACCAATGAACACGCTGCTGTTCAGGGCCCAGGTGACGTCTGAAACGCCAACCCCCATGTCTGTAAAGCCATTATCAACCAAGCTCCGTACATCCTGGACAGACGCCAAAGTGGGTGAGGGGAGCCTGGTTTTGCGTTTTGCGCGCTGAAGTGCGTCGTGCTCGCTCATATCCCTCAGCACCGACTCCGGTAAAGATGCCCGGTTGTCCCCACCACCACTGCCACCACCATTATGCGAGTTGTGACTCTCTGTCTGGATGCCCGAGCAAGGGCTGCCTGCTCTCTCTTGGTCCTTTACAAATGTAGCGATTACACGGCACGCTGCCTCGTATTGATGAAGAGCCCCTGCCAGCTCTTGTTGCGCCTGTGCAAGCTGTTGTCGCAGCGAGAACTGCTCCAGCATGACAGCATCCCACTGAGAGTGGAGCTTCGCTAGAATGCCAGGAACTGTGTCCGCCCCCGATGACGAGGGAGTCACCGTTGTTGGACGCACCGCAATGAGGTCCCCCTTTTGTAGTGGCCCGCCTGTCACGGGACAACTCCCGTGTTCGGCGATATACTTCTCGATCAAGGAGCGCTCGTACAGGCAGCCGGAAACCCTTGAGACCACCGGCTCATGTGGTATACGGTTAGACATACAGCAAAACATGGCTTTTCTTTTCTCTTCATCAAGATGATAGACAAAGAATATTGCACATGGCAGAAAGGATAAAGAGAAAGGGGAAATTTAAAAAAGCAAGGAAGTAAGAGCGCCGAGTAAATTACGTTTATCGAAAACCCAACTGCGACGAATATGTTTTGTTGTCAATTCGTCTTCTTTTCTCCCCACTCCCCCCAGCCCCCTCTCAGTATCCATGCATTTATTCACAAGCATTTACATTGTATTACCACCCGGTATTACCCGTCGCCCCATTGTGGTGCCAACGGTGCAGTGCCCGACGTTTGAGAGGTAAGCCAGGCGCCAGAAACGCCTACCCATACATGAGGGCCCACTGCCAGGCAATAGATGTGGGGGTGTCTCGATGGTTACGGCAATGAGGCGCGATGACTGTGAAGCCCAACCACAGCCTTCTGAGTGTTCTCGCGGTGCGTGGATTTAGCCGGCAATGATGACAGACGTCGACGCAAACTTCCGTGGAAGACACCCTTAGGCTGCTCGGCTACGGGTCACCACTTGGCAGCAGGCGGGTGGATGAAAGTTGTTGAGCAGCAGGAGAGTCATCGACCTGTGATCAGTGTTTCGAAGGGGGCGGTGTGTTCCTCCCGGTAAGACCTCGTCGGTAAGCCCAGCGCATCTGCAGCCAAAAATTCACACCTCCCCCTGCAGCATCAGGGACGCACGGCTGTTAGTGAATCCCCCCACACTTTTTTTTTTAAGGCTCGCGACCGACATCCCTGCGGGAGGACGGGTTAAAAATCAACAAGAATAGTGCGCACCTTTCTTCCCCCCCCCCCCGTCCCCTGCGCAAGGGTAAATAAATACGCGAATAAGGATAAAAGAATAACACTACGAATATTGTTCGA